>OZ022499.1:82753493-82994507 GCA_963989385.1 Ctena decussata | reverse complement strand
CTTGTCTAAATTAGATATGCAATTTTTTATGTTCATATAATATAACATTAGTTGAAACAAAATGGAATAAAAGTGTAGGATGTCTCATTGCATACCAATATTACAGTAGGCATTCATAATAGCTGGCTATGGACTGAAGTAAGACAATTTACAACTGACATGATAATTATTTATTCTTGAAATACTAGTAAACAGCTATTCTTCCTGGTAAGCCAATATTGGGAGATGAAAATTGATCTCTCTCCTTTTCTTTCATCTTTTTTTTTCCATCATGAAAAGCTCAAAGTGGTGTCTCATTAACAATCTACTCAATTCAGTTAGATGTTTAAAGGACAGTCCACCACAGAAGCTTTGTGGACAGATAATTTTCACTCACAAAAATGGACTGTCTTGTGCACTGGAATTAAGCATTGGGCTACCCCTGACTTTGCACTACCAACGTGAGATTATAAAGCTTACAGCTCTACCTTACAACCTTTAAGGTTACATTTGCAAATGATTAAAATGTGATCATGCAGGCTACAACAACTAAATGTCAGACAGAAAACAAGAAAATAATAAAATACTTTCCATTTGCAAAACAACATTATTCCACCAGACAATCATCAATAACACTGAATATCCACTTCGTTGCAACAGGCATTACAAAACAAAAGTTCTAAACTTGATTTGATATTTGCCAGCAACAAGCAACATTTAAAGTGATAACTTACTATAGTTACCAAAATAACTGGGACTGTACCAATGCCATAAATTGCAAGCAGAAAACAAACATGTAGATGGCATTGCTCACAGTTATTTCATTGAAAGTAAAATCATAACAGGACATCCCATAAGCATATACATTTAAAGTTTTAACCAACAAAACATTTATCTCTAAACAGAAAATTCTGAGATCTAATAACATACAGACAACTCTCAATATCTCAAAGTCGAAGTCCATCTAAAACTTATGATGGTCCCAGAAAATTTACTTTGAAATACCAGTAGTTTGAGAAGGAGTTGAAATGTAAAGAAAAATAGAAAATGCACACAAACTATATTCTTTGATATAAGCAGGTGCTTTGAGATATCAGTGTTTGAGATAACACGAGTCAACTGTACCTTCACTTGCAAATTTTTTACAAAGTTGCATGTGATCTTAAACTTCAAGGGTTTGTGCCATAAGTGACCTTTTTTGTCGCACCTGCTTTTGCAAGGTGCGATATAGGAGTTCACTTTTCCGTCCGTCCGTCCATCAGTCATTCCGTTCGTCCGTACGTCCGTCAACAATTACGTCGACCCTAGCATTTTAGTCCATTTCTCGCAAACTATGTTACCTACAATCATCAAACCTGGCATAAAGCTTCTTCTTAGAATGTTCTAGAGGGCTGTTGCTCTTATTTTTACCCTTGACCTTTAGTTTATGCTACGTCCATCAGTCAACAATTACGTCAACCCTAGCGTCGACCCCAGCATTTTAGTCCATTTCTCGCAAATTACGTTACTTTCAATCATCAAACCTGGCATAAAGCTTCTTCTTAGAATGTTCTAGAGGGCTGTTGCTCTTATTTTTACCTTGACCTATATTTCATGCTATGCTGACTTTGTAAAACAGTCCATCAACAATTATGTCGACCCTAGCGTCAACCCTAGCATTTAAGTCCATTTCTTGCAAACCATGATACCTACAGTCATCAAACCTGGCACATAGCTTCTTCTTAAAATGTTCTAGAGGGCTGTTGCACTTATTTTTACCTTGACCTATATTTCATGCTCTGCTGACTTTGTAAAACTGTCCCTCAACAATTACGTCAACCCTAGTGTTTAAGTCCATTTCTCGCAAACTATGATACCTATAATCATCAAACCTGGCATGAAGCCTCTTCTAAAAATATTTTTGAGGGCTGTTGCTCTTATTTTTACCTTGATCTATATTTCATGCTCTGCTGACTTCGTAAAATTTTATTTTAAAAATTACGTTGACCCTAGTGTTTAAGTCCATTTCTCACGACCTAAAATTTTACATCCAAAATTGTGTTAACCCTAGCATTTTTGTCCATTTCTCATTCAAGTTCTTTAAACTATAGTCTTGACTACTGTGGAAGTGCAGTGCAGGTGCGACATAGCATTCCGCGGAATTCTTGTTTATGCAGAGTTTCTATCAAATATAAAGCCAGTTAGATCCCAAATACTGGGTTATTTGATATACAATATTTTTTGGCTAGAATTACAGTGTACACATTTAATGTTGCTATGAGAAAACATGAAAAAAGAGACCTAAACTATTACAGTTCTCTCACTGCATTTTATGATGAAATGAGCAATATAGATTGTTCAGTTCCTTTATTGAGCTATTTATGCAGTCCATGAAGAGCACATAGGGATCTGTTGAGACAATACTACAAGGAACACAGCTCAAATGAGCATTAAAAATATAAAGGAATATAAGGCAAATGAGCATCAATGCTCATTTGCCTTATATTCCTTTGTACTTTTATCTCACATGATAGCATTATATCCAAAATAGCATTATAATGAGAAGCATTCTAAAGAGGCTCCACTACTCTAATATGTAAAGATATTGTATGGGCATAACAAACTAGAACTGTCGGAGAATCCGACTATACCCCCGCTTAAGTGCTTTAATCAAATAATGTTATTTCCGTTACATTAGGTATAGGGAGAGTGAACATATTGTCCACATGTATACCGAATATCAATAAATCCCTTTCTATGTATACGTAATACAGAATAAAATGATTTCACAAAGACAGATAGAAAAATTAATAAATACATGTAAGACATAAGTCTTTATCAATCTGTATACCAAATTTGAAGATTCAAACTTGAAAGGATGCTGTGAAATTTGTTACGAAAAATTGCATTATTCTAAGTAAGGAGAGAAAGAAAAACTGGAAAAATATCCAGAGGAATAAACAAAATATCCCTCTTCTAACTTGCAATGGCTGCTTAGAAACCTTTGACAAAAAAGTCATTCTTCAAAATAATGAGAGAAAGAAAATCGGAGAAATACAGGGAGGAATATGCCAGATATGGCTGGTTTGCAATCCCACAATACAATAAGTCGTGATCAATCTGTATACCAAATATGAACATTCTACCTTGAAGGGTTACTGTGAAATCTTTTACAAAAATTGCATGATTCAATGTAAAGAGAGAAAGAAAATAAAGCAAATAAATGGAAGAATATGCCAGATACAGCTGGGTTGAATCCCACTATACAATAAGTTGTTTACAATCTGTACACCAAATATGAACATTCTACCTTGAAGAGTTGCTGTGAAATCTTTGACGAAAAATTGCATTACCGGATACTCAATGTAAAGAGAGAAAGAAAATCAGACAAATAAAGGGATGCATATGCGGGAGACGGCTGGTTCTCAATCCCACACTAAAATAAGTTGTCATTAACCTGCATACCAAATACGACTACTCTAGCTTGCATGGTTGCACAAAAATCTTTGACGAAAAACTGCATTATTCAAAGTATGGAACGAAAGAAAATCGGACAAATACCGGGACGAATAAGCAGGAGAAGGCTGGTTTGCAATCCCACGATACAACACATCGTTATCAACCTGCAAACCAAATAAGACTACTCTATCTTACACAGTTGTGGAGAAATCTTTGACCAAAAATTTCATTATTCAAAGTATGGAAAGTAAGAAAATTGGACAAATACACGAAAGAATAAGCAGGAGGACGCTGGTTTGCAATCCCACGATACAAAACACCGTCATCTACCTGTATGCCAAATATGACCACTTGAATATGACCCCTAGCTTGAATGGTTGCTGAGAAATCTTTGACAAAAATTTCATTATTCGAAGTATGGACATAAAGAAGAATGGACAAATAAAGGGAAGCATAAGCAGGAGAAGGCTGGTTCTCAATCCCACGATACAACACATCCTCATCAACATGTTGCCAAATATGACTATTCTATCTTGTATGGTTGTGGAGAAATCTTTGACGAAAAATTTCATTATTCAAAGTATGGAAAGTAAGAAAATTAGACAAATACACAGAAGAATAAGCAGGAGAAGGCTGGTTTGCAATCCCACGATACAAAACACCGTCATCAACCTGTATGCCAAATATGACCATTCTAGCTTGAATGATTGTTGAGAAATCTTTGATGAAAAATTTCATTATTCGAAGTATGGACATAAAGAAGAATGGACAAATAAAGGGAAGAATAAGCAGGAGAAGGCTGGTTCTCTATCCCATGATACAACACATCCTCATCATCCTGTATGCCAAATATGACCATTCTAGCTTGTATGGTTGTGGAGAAATCTTTGACGAAAAATTTCATTATTCAAAGTATGAAAAGTAAGAAAATTGGACAAATACACAGAAGAACAAGCAAATTCGACGAATTTATGTCCCCCGCCTTGGAAACTAGGTCTCCACTGTATATACACTTAAGTGTTTGAGCTGGAAAAGCGGCTAAGTTAAAAATGTGAAAAAAGTAATAAAAAAAATAATGTGAGGATTATATCCAAACCACATGCATATCTTCAGACCACGATCAAAACGCCTGTGAAGTTTCAAAGAAATTGGCATAAAACTGTAGGAGGAGTTGCACACACAAGGTACCAACTATCTATTCACTTTGATAGTAAAAATGTATGAAAAATGTCTAAGTTCAATTTGCGAAAAAAGTAATAAAAAATAATTTCAGGATTATATCCAAACCATATGCATATCTTCAGACCATGATTAAAACACCTGTGAAGTTTCAAAGGAATCGGCATAAAACTGTATGAGGAGTTGCGCACACAAGGTACCCACTGTCTAGTCACTATGACAGTAAAAACGCCTAAAAATTACTAAGTTCAACTTGTGGAAAAAGTAACAAAAAAAAATCTCAGAATTATATCCAAACCACATGCATATCTTCAGACCATGACCAAAACACCTGTGAAGTTTCAAAGGCATCGGCATAAAACTGTATGAGGAGTTGCGCACACAAGGTACCTACTGTCTAGTCACTATGATAGTAAAAACGCCTAAAAAATTACTAAGTTCAACTTGTGGAAAAAGTGACAAAAAATAATCTCAGGAATATATCCAAACCACATGCGTATCTTCAGACCATGACCAAAACACCTGTGAAGTTTCAAAGGCATCAGCAAAAACTGTTGAAGGAGTTGCGCACACAAGGTACCCACTATCTAGTCACTTTGATAGTAAAAATGCCTAAAAAATTACTAAGTTCAACTTGTGGAAAAAGTGACAAAAAATAATCTCAGGATTATATCCAAATCACATGCGTATCTTCAGACCATGACAAAAACATCTGTAAAGTTTCGAAAGAATCGGCATAAAACTGTAGGAGGAGTTGCGCACACAAGGTACCTACTACATTAGGGGGACGGAAGGACGGAAATAAGGACGGAAGGACGGAATGCCGAAAACTATGTCCCTCCGCTTTTCTTCGAAAAGGCGGGGGACAATAAGCAGGAGGAGGCTGGTTTGCAATCCCACGATACAACACACAGTCATCAACCTGTATGCCAAATATGACCATATTAGCTTGAATGATTGTAGAGAAATCTTTCACGAAAAATTTCATTATTCGAAGTATAGAAATAAAGAATAATGGACAAATAAAGGGAAGAATAAGCAGGAGAAGGCTGGTTCTCAATCCCCAAATATGACCATATTAGCTTGAATGATTGTTGAGAAATCTTTGACGAAAAATTTCATTATTCGAAGTATAGAAATAAAGAATAATGGACAAATAAAGGGAAGAATAAGCAGGAGAAGGCTGGTTCTCAATCCCACGATACAACACATCGTCATCAATCTGTATGCCAAATTTGACCATTCCAGCTTGTATGGTTATGGAGAAATCTTTGACGAAAAATTTGATTAAAAGGGTACGGACGGAAGGAGGGACGGACGGAAGGACGGACGGACGGACGGACAGATGTAAACCAGTATACCCCCCCACTTTTTCAAAGTGGGGGTATAATTATCTTCAAGAATCCTGGACTGTGCAGCAACTCACACTCCAACCAGCCTGTGCATGCAATGCATCCAGTCTGGTCAGTCTCTTTGCACACAGAAAGTCAGAACTTTCAGAGCTCTACAGATTTACAAGGGCTGGCCCAACTGCATGAAGCCTTCAAGCAAGTTACCGCTCATATCAATCAGCAAAACAAGCATGCCACTAGATATATAGCATTTAACAATGTGTTTATATGCATGTATATATGAACAGTTAACATCAGACCTGCATGTACATCTTCATAACCAGATATCTTTATTTTCATTAAAATTTCTTAGAATAATCTCAAAAATGTCTTAAAGGCTGACATTTACCAGCCTACAACAGAATTCCAAGCATAAACTTTGAACTTCCAGGCTCACTTTGCATGACCATTCCTCATAGTCTTTTAAAACAGATACACATAAGGGAAACCACTGTGCCATTTTCATTTTTGCCTTCTTTCTCAAGGGCGTCAACTCTTAAAGGACAGAATCCTCCTGTAGGTGCAGATTTTTACCTTTAAAGGTAGGTTCTTGTACTTTGGAATGCATCATGATTTTGATGATTTTTATCCAAGTTGTTGGAAAGCATTTATAAAAAGGGAATGAATAGGTTTTACTAAAAAGTGAATATAAAAAAAAATATTAGAAAAGCTGTTTTGCAAGGGATTTCCTAACTCTGCTTCGCACACCAGTTAGCGCTATTTTTAGTTCGCGCCAAAAATAGTTAACGCAGCTGACATCATGCTGCATTGCATTTGGGGATAGTTTCAACCAATCCGCCGTGCAAGGACATCTAGGAGAGCTCACGGCAAGAGAAAACTGAACTTTGGAAAATGACATCAGAAATTGCCCAGCTATAGACATATGACATAATTATTTTTAGAACTGGAATTCCAACGTAAGAAAATAATCCAAAGGGAAAACGACTATTTTCTACAACATCTTACGATTTTCTCGGTAGCAACAGATTCAGAAAAATAAGAGAATTCAATACTTCCCAGAAAAAGACGAAATTATTTTGTGAACATACTTGTTATCGCTAGCCCAGGAACCTACCTTTAAGAGCAGACTATTTGGAATAGTTTCAGTGTCCTAGAGAGCAAACAGTCACAAACATTGTTTCCCTTTAAAAAAAAAATGGCAGAAAAACCTGGCCCAAAGGTTATAAAACTTGAGTACATGTAAATTCTCAAACTCAAAATAGAGCACACTGATTGGCTGCTTCCAAGCACATGCTCGGAAGCAGCCAATCAGTGGGCTTTATTTTGAGTGAGAGATATACTCAAGTTTTATAACCTCGAACCCGGGCCATATTTCCAAGCATCTTAAACAGTTTGGATTTCATTCACTGTCAATGAAGCACTTGTTGTCTGGAGCACATTATGGCTTTATTAGATTGCTGAGTTCCTGATAATGACAGCACCTGGGGCCGTATTTATAAAACAACTGACGTCGTTGCTCTGCTGTTGCTAAGGCAGAATTTCTTTGAAGGAGATTCCCTATGAAATTTGCTCTGGAGGAACAGTCTGAATAAGACTGAGGAACAGTCTGAAAAAGATTGTTCCTCCGGAGCAAATTTCATAGTTGTAGGGAAACTCCTTCATAGAAATTCAGCCCTAGCAACAGCATACCAATGCCTTAAGTCATTTTATAAATACGACCCCAGGCCATACATCCATGCACCTTAAACAGTCTGGATTTCATTCTCTGTACATGAAGCACTTGTTGTCTGGAGCACATTATGGCTTTATTAGATTGCTGAGTTCCTGATAATGACAGCACCTGATGATTATTCTGTGTCAAACATACTTACATGTACTTATTTCCTAATAAAAACATACATTGTTGCTCCACACTGGAGGAGCCTCAGCATAATGTGACCCTCGCCCTTCAAACTGTGGCTTCTCAACAGAACTGCCACTGAGGTTATGAGCTGAGAACTGTCTGACATGGGCACTGCCTCATGTGTTTGTAACATGGCACAGACCTGCCCACACACAAGACAGCTTGCCTGACAGCACAAGTTTGAAACCTTAACTGAGATTTCCAGTGCAAGCACCAGTGCCAAAATCTACTGTAGTTCAGGCGAGCTAAAAACTGCTTGAGGTTAGCAATGCCTTTTAAACTGATCACAGCATATGTCTTTATTGAGAATTCACATGCGCTATCTACGAACTATCATCAAGTACTCCTCATATCTGGATTATTACAGAAAGACATCGGGTAGGTGAAGAAGTGGGTGGGGTATTAGGTATCCCCTTGTTGCATAGATAAAGCCAAAGCCTGTTCTAGCATCTCCTCTTCAGTTAATTCACCTACAAATATAAACAACCGTTGTTTAGGCATGTCTTTGGAAATAAAAGAATACTATATTTCGTGGCTAAACTGTGCATGTGCATTCTGGCCCCGAGGTTATAAAACTTTTTTCGTGCTCAACTCAGCTGTGCATGAAATTTTCTCTGCTGATGAATATGAAAATGTCAACGTTAGTTGGCATTTTCTTATTCATAAGCAGAGAAAGTTACATACTCAGCTAAATTGAGCAAGAAAACAGCTGAACTTATCAGTAATTTACTATTTATTAGCAGGTAAAATTTCATGCTCAGCTGAGCTGAGCATGAAAAAAGTTTTATAACCTTGGGGCCAGGTCAGAAAATTAAAGTTTATAGGTATATCTCCATGTGTTTCGGCCATTTTTATAAATGGAAACAACTTTTGTAGCTGACTGTTTGATTCCCTGGATGACAGAGCCCTGTCTGAACAGGGTCTACTCTCCAAGGAAAAATTTGCTCTTGGGGACCAAATTCTTTCCTTGAAGACTTTACCCCAGTTGATAAGGGAGGCTAAAATAAAAATGGCAGAATAACTTAACCTGACAGTGTACCACTATTTCTCTTGTTAATGGATAGATGAAGGACTTGCAATTTTACATTCTTTCTAACAGTATTTAGGTCACATCAGGATGATGGGAGGCTGACAACAGAGAAAATGGAATGGTGTCTTATAAACAGAATAATGTAAAACAAAAATTATCAATAAAAGTTTATTCCATTGGATCAGAGGCTGGTCACGTTAGGTAGACATTACTTCAAGTCCCGTAATTCGTGCCATAAATGTTTCTTATTGCAAGTAGGGCTGGGACAAGTACCCGGGTACCCTCATTCAGGTCAGGTAGACCAATTACCCAGGTACAAATTTACTACCTGTTACCTGAATGCTTATTATATTCTGATGTATAAATATTCTATTCCAATAGAATTCCAGGTAACTAGAGCAAAGTTTAGTGTGACTGTCTTGTATAAATTGCATTCATATATTGCCAAACCAGTTTAGTATATTATAACAGAGATATCTACATTTCCGTATCCTTTCCATGCACATGTGAGCAAATGAAAGGTATCTTACTTCCTGCTGAATCTGAACGAATATTTTCTAACTGTGGGCAGGCTCGAAATGCAATGGTAACGGGTACCAATGGCTAACAGGGACTCGGGTACCCAGGTACAAATTCTCTACCCATCCCAGCCCTAATGGCAAGGTTGGTGAAGTAATGTTTACTGTTCAATAGCACTTCATGTCCACCTCAACAAAAGTCACTAATTGTATAAAGTCACACAAAAACTGAAGTAAAGCCTCAATAAAGGAGACCAAAAACAAACTTGCAAGCAAAATGGATGGCCTGAAAAACAGTACTGCCTAAGATATTGCCATATTATGCAGCAGGGTTTGAAAATAAGTATCCAACAGTTTTAACCGTAAAAGCTCCAAAAATTAAAATTGTTGAATTTGCAAACAGTGTAGATCCAGATGAGATGGCTCACAATGAGCCAACTCATCTGAATCTAAACTGCTTGCCTTCTAGTGTTCAAGTTCTCAATATGATATCGCTTGGACCAAACATTTTTTGAAACTCTGCAAACGTAAATTTTGTCGTCTGCTTTTTGGCGCATTGAAATACTTACTAGGTGCCTTCCCATTTTTGTTTGGAACTGCTAATTTCCCATGGCTGTGTTCGTTTGTGTCTCCTGAACTTTCAACAGAATTTTCATTGACCACATTGTCCTGAGATTTATTAAAGAAAGCAAGTCTTTTTTCTCTCATTTCCTCAGCACTAGGCTGACCACATGGCTCCTGTTCTGTTTCAGTCTTATTTCCTCCTAGAGTGTGTCCTTCATCTTGGCTATCATTATTAGTCACTGTTTGACCTTGACTTTGATCAGAGTTAAGTTGCCTAGTAACTGCTGCTCCAGCAGTAGCTTCTTCTATTCTACCCACCGATTCTTCTATAAAACCTATCAGCATAAAGTGGAAACACCTTAGTTATAAATGAGAATCATGTGAAAGAGAATCTTTTGGCATGCACAAATGCCATAGGCCCATCTTCAAACATATGCAAAAATGCTGCCATTTTTGCACAAAATTGTGAGGAATTTTTGCAATGGAAAAGCTCCTTACAGTTTTCATCATAAGCCGATATTACCAAGCTTGATTTTGTAGGTACCAGGCTACTTCATGAATCCTTGACTTACAACATTGTTAGGCCAACGATGCTTTGAACAGCCCAGACTAGGCTGCTTTTACGATTCATAGTAGACCACTTAAGGACTGTCTCTGTGAGATTTATCAAACTATCTGTACTGCTATAACTGCTCGTTCTAAATCATCTGGGCCCAGTTGTTCAAAACTAACAACATCGTTAGTTAACAAGACGTTAAAATTTCAAAAGTAAATATCTCAAATATGCCATTATTTTTTGTTGAAAAAATGTGAGAAAGTTTTGCACTGCAAAAGCTTCTCACATTTTTTCAACAAAAAATATCAGTGTATTTGGCTATAAAGTTCTAAAACACTTAACCAGTTGACCTCTTAACGAGCTCGTTAGGCTAACGATGCTTTGAACAACTGGGCCCTGGAAGACAATGTTATAAATTTCCATAGAAACCAAAGTACTGAAGCAACTGGCATAAAAAAGGATATTTCTGAAGCTGGTTATCATGAGATCATTTCTGTATAGTTTCATTTTTTTTTAGTCTTATGGCTACACAGGAGTTGATCTTAGGTATTTTTTTCATTTTCAGTATTTCATTTGCAACATCTACCAAACTAGGGTTTGCATTTTTGCCATGCAATCAACAACATGTTTCTGTCAAGGAATCATCTGTGTTCTGATTTAGACAAATTGTCTAAATCTGAACACAGAAGATTCTATCACAATCTGAACACAGAAGATCTCATCACAAAAATCAGCAAGTTCATGTGATAATTACAATATGAATATTGACAAGATTTAGTGGAAAAATGAAAGACTAACCTTCCATGCTCATTTGTAGTGCTCTCTGCAAAGACGTGTCATCATTTTCATTCAGATCTTTACTCTCTTTTAATGCTTGCTTGAGCTGTTCATCATCTCCATGGTCCTCCCTGGTGGCTCCCCCTGAGGCTCTAGCCTTGGACCCAGTGGCATCAGCAATAAGTTGAGGCCTTACTGGTTGGACGGCGGGAACAAGGTTTAGCAGCTGATCAGCTTCACACTCCATCAGCGTACCAATCACAATGAAAATTGAGTAACCTTTGAAAACACAAGAATTTTGTGGAACACTGTGTCATGCCTGCCTGCCTTTTGTCACAGAAACAAAGCTAATCCAGCAAACTTGACAATTTTATGCTGACCACAGAAAAAAATATTTATGTCTCATTATCTGCTACTCTCAATTCAGTATGACAGAACCAACTTTTAAACATTTCAGTATTGAAGACAAAACTGATTTCTGGCCAAGAAAATTTTCACTTAAACTGTATTGAGAAAAAAAAGACTCCTACAGACTGAATAAATGAGCCGCGACACGAGAAAACCAACAATGTGGTTGTGCGCCCAGTGCATACTCAGATCAGCCTGGGCATCCGTCAAGTCCGACCAGACTATTTGCTAAATGCTTAAAGGGTAGCTAAGAGTCTAAGCTACCTCCATGAGGTCAGCGAAGACTCTGATCAGACTGGGCAGATGCCCAGGCTGATCTGAGTCTGCGCTGGGCGCACAACCACATTGTTGGTTTTCTCGTGTCGCGGCTCATATGTCACACTTGTCTTGTGGCTTTACTTAAAGTAAATGGATACACAGCCAGCTTTCTAACAGCAACTTCTTTACAGTTACACCACCTGTGCCCCCCCCCCCCCTGGCCCCCTTCACACACACATACAAAATGAATAGAGTGGCATAAATGATAACAGCAGAGCTCATTCCCCTGAAAGTTTATTCACATTCATCTTCAACACAAGGGCAATATTATGGTCAATGGAAGAGTCAAAGTAAGCATGATAGATAGATGAACAAGGAGAACAGGAACCCCTTTAGCTCATCTTGCCCAAGTACGTGTGAAAAAAAGAGTTGTCTGAAGACAACAATGCACTTTACGGGAACTTGACTCTCACAGTGATGGTGGTATTGAAAAGCTCTTGTCCCAATGTATGTGTCAAGAATAATGACTGTCATCCATATAGGGACTGAGAAATATGACTGAGTCAGTAAAGGATAAAATGTCTGTATATGGGTGGTGATGTTAAAATATTCTTGTCCATAATAAGTGTGTGCAAGTATCATGGCTCTAACCTATATAGGGACTGAGAAATAACTCAAAGTCAGTGAAGCGTATCATGAAGTCCATGTAACAAAAACGGAGAGGAATCCTATAAGCATTTTGCTTTCATTCCAATCCCAGTAACTATTTTTTGTGTATATCTTATGTTGCATGTGAGTGAAATTATGAACCAGAGGACCATTGGTCCTGTAGCTCACCTGAGCACTGAGGTTATGATGAAAAGACTTTTTAAGTTGCCACAGCAACAAAACAACATGCACAACAGCAATGAAACACCCATTTATGTAGAGGATAATATCACAAACATTTATGCTAAAAAGATTCAGCTTTATCTCCCTTTATGGCTTCTGAGAAGATTTTTGGCAAAAAAAAAAAAAAACGAAAATTTAGCCTTTCGGTTGTGATGGCAACCAACCAAAATCAGGGATTTGGGCAAAATTCATATTGCTGGTAGGACTACTCCAGGAACATTTCTGTAAAGTTTATGTCAAAATATCTGCAGTATCACAGAAATAAATGCCAAATTTCCACTTTCCCCATCATAAGGCTATGGAAAATTTAATGAATTTACATGGGCAACAATAATATAAAACATAATTTAGGTACAGGCTAATGTCATTAATATGTATGCAAAGTATCAGCTGCATCCCTATTATGGCTTCTGAGGAGAAGATTTTTGAATAGTTTTTCGAAAATTTACCCTTTATTTTGCCATGGCAACCAATCAAATTTAGCGATTTGGACAAAATTCATATGAATCATAAAGGACTACTCAAGAAACATTTCTATAGAAACAAATACTAAATAACTGCAGTGAGACAGCAAAAATTGCCAATTTCCACTTTTCCCATTATAAGTCAATGGAAACTATAAGTTGCCATAGCAACCAGAGTTCTTATGGGATTGGAACAAAAAACACAATTTATGTAGAGGCTAAAGTCTTAAACATATATGCAAAGTATCAGCTGCAACCTTCTTATGGCTTTTGAGGAGAAGATTTTTTATATATTTTCGGAAATTTACCCTTTATTTTACCATGGCAACCAATCAAATTCAGCGATTTGAACAAAATTCTTATGAATCATAGAGGACTACTCAATAAACATTTCTGCAGAAAAAAATTCTAAACAACTGCGGTGAGACCAAAAATTGCCAATTTCCACTTTTCCCATTATAAGTCAATGGAAACTATAAGTTGCCATAGCAACCAGAGTTCTTATGGGATTGGAACAAAAAACACAATTTATGTAGAGGCTAATGTCATTAACATATATGCAAAGTATCAACTTCATCCCTCTTATGGCTTCTGAGAAGAAGATTTTTTTTATATTTTTTTGAAAATTTACCCTTTATTTTGCCATGGCAACCAATCAAATTCAGCGATTTGAACAAAATTCTTATGAATCATAGAGGACTACTCAATAAACATTTCTGTAGAAAAAAATTCTAAACAACTGCAGTGAGACAGCAAAAATTGCCAATTTCCACTTTTCCCATTATAAGTCAATGGAAACTATAAGTTGCCATAGCAACCAGAGTTCTTATGCCAATGGAACAAAAAACACAATTATTCATTCCCCCCACCTATAGATGCTATATGTGAAATATGGAAAGAATTGGCCTCATGGCTTCAGAGGAGAAGTCGTTTGAAAATGTTGACGACGGACGACGGACGACAGACGACGGACGACGGATGCCTGCCTATACTATAAGCTCACCTATGAGCCTTCGGCTCAGGTGAGCTAATAAAATATGTTTAAACTAACAAAAAAATAGGTCAAATCCATACACTGATGATGGAGTTAAATGGTCCTGCCCATATGTAGGTGTGTGCCAAATATCATGGCTCCATACATGGATGATGGTGTTAAAATGGTCCTGCCCATATGTAAGAGTGTGCCAAGTATCATGCTCTAACTCATATAGGGACTGAGAAATATCAAAAAGTCAATGAAGCAAAACCATAGGTCGAATCCATATATGGATGGTGGTGGTGAAATGATCTTGTCCATATGTAAGTGTGTTCTAAGTATCATGGCCCTGACTCATAGAGACTGAGAAATTCCAAAAATCAGAGAAGCGTATCATAAAATTAATGAAGCAAAAAAATATAGGTCAAAACCGTACACAGAAGATGCTGCTGAAATGATCTTGCCACTGTGTAAGTGTGTGCATAGTATCAATACTGTAACCCATATTGGGACTGAGAAATATCATAAAGTCAGTGAAGCGTAAAAATGTAGGTCAGTGTCTCACATGACTGGTTACACTCAGATGCCCTGGTGCAGAAACAACTGCTGACCAAATATGGCAACTCTAACCTTTATAACTACTTTGAAACTGACTTAAACACAAATGCTTAACATACATTAACCTAAAAAATTTTCAAAGTCAGTAGACCATGACCAGTAAGTCAAGGTCATGCATGGTGCATACATTCAGAGGATCATGTGCTGATGTAAATGTGTACCAAGTTTCATTACTCTAGCCCTTATATTTTGTGAGAAAAAGACCTAAACGCAAGAGGTTAACATAGTTAACCTGGTCACAGACACAGACGCAAACTCAAAGGCATACTCTGACTACGACGCCAGGGGTATAGCATAAGCTCTCCTTTGCTTCGCAAAGGCGCGCTAAAAACAGTCATGTGAATTTGCAAACAGAGTAGATCCAGATGTGATGGCTCATTATGAGCCATGTAATTTGGATCTGCACTGTTTGTCTTCTAGTCTTTGAAGTCTCAATATGATATACTTTGAAAAAAAAAATGATATTTTGCAGATGTAAATTTTGTTGTCTGCTTTTTTGGTGCTTTAAAGGTTAACTCACCATCTTGTTGCAGCTGAGTAAGAAACAGCCTGAGGAAAGTATCTGAGAGAAGTTCCGGCCCTGTGAGTAGTGAGTTTAGGTTGAACCACTGACGTCCCATCTTCCTTATGGCAAACCAGTGTTCTCCGAAGTTACAGATATAAGCACTCATCTGCCTGTATATTGAAACAAAATGCCTGTGGTAACAACAGCTGCCACAGTTAAGCATAGCTAGTCTAACAGATGCCCAGAGCTCTAGATAAGAGGGGTATTTGATGATAACTGAGGGATAATTTTGTTTATTTCTCATTGTAACCATATGTTGTGACCCCTCATCTGAACCGTCTCAATGAGACGGTTCAGATGAGGAGTCACAATATATGTTTTTATCCAGAATTAACAAAAATCATCCCTAATTATCATCAAGTACTCCCTCTTATCTAGGGATCTGGATGCCTATATATAAAATTTAAGGTCCATGACTTCATGCTATTTTTTCAAAGGGAAATGATAAATGACTTCCTGTTTGGTTTAAACAATATTCTATTTGTAGAAAATATTATGTAAATACTACACATAATAGTACAGGTGACTTCCTGCTTGCTTTCCCTAATGCACTAAAAATTTGAAGCTATTTTCACAAAGAAGAATTTGCTCCTTTTGAGAGCAAATTCTGTATGAGGGCCCCCTGAAACATGGCAGACAAATACCTCCCCCTGGAAGTGTTCTTATTCATCTTAAATATTCAAACATACTGATATGGGCCTGGTTGTTCAGAGCATCGTTAGCTTAACGAAATCATCAGTTGAGGATTCAATAAGTCTAACAATACTCACAAAATTGGGGTACTACCAGTATTTTTTACCAAGAAACTCTGAGAAGCTTTTGCACTGCAATCTGAGAAGCTTTTGCGCTGCAAAGGTCCCCATATTTTTTTTCAGTAAAATTGGCAGTAATTTTATGTATATTACCCTAAAGTGCTTACATACTGAGACACCTAAAATCATTAATTTTACATAAACATTAATTTTACATTACATAAATTTATTATGCTGATGCCAGGCGTCAATGTACTTTTATATAGCTTTGAATATCATCCATTCAACCATATTAATTGAGAATAAATTATAGCATGTTTATTCCTATGCTTCCCTTGCTGTTGCGGTGAGCCTCTAATGCCCACTGCCCCTATGGTCACAAGGCTTCAGGAATCATTTACCTTTCTTTTTTTTTCAACAATAAATATCAATGATGTGAATTTTTCTAACTTTCATAATATTAAAATCAGAATTCAACTCATCTTAGCAAAACAGTCATATGAAATTAGAAGTAAAACCACTCCCTGTTTCTCTCCCCCTCAACAGACTTACGTGGGATCATCCCTGGCTCTTCTTGCAATTTCATTCTGTGAATTATATTGTAGAAGCTCAAGCCCCCACACCCGCAGAGCATTATCTATCACCTGAACTGAGAAAAATCCACTGTCGTCATAGTTACTGGAGGGCTGCTACAATACAGAAATGAGAATTCCAGGTAAAGATAATTTTTGGTTAGTTTAAACAATATTCTATTTCTTATTTCATACATATCATATACTCACATACAAAATATTGTTATATCATTTGAGCCGCGACACGAGAAAACCAACAATGTGATTGTGCGGCCAGCAAAGCATCAGATCAGCCTGGTCATCCGCCCAATCTGATCAGACACTTCGCCAAGCGCTTAGAGGGTAGCTACCTCCATGCGGACAGCGAAGATTCTGATCAGACTGGGCGGGTGCCCAGGCTGATCTGAGTCTGCGCTGGGGGCACAACCACATTGTTGGTTTTGTCATGTAGCGGCTCATTTGTGGTCACTTGTATCCACTCAGTAACACTAAGTGCTGAACAGATGGATTCTTTAGCAGCAATAAACACTCTAAAGAAACAAAAATGCGCACTCAGTTTAACTGAGTCTGTTAATGGGCAATAATATGGAAACACTGCTACGGGCAACATCTATTTTCAGAATGACTGTAAATGGGCTCAATAACCCAAAAAGACCAGAAAATATGTTATGAAACCGCAAAATCAAAAAGTTATAACCTCATCCAAATGGACTCATTGAGGTAGTTCATAACCTAATGTTTTATGAAGAATGGACAGTGTTATCTTGTAATTATTTGATTTCTGACGTAACCTAAATACATGTATGAAGAACTATGAAGAAATGTAAAAGTAGGGGCTCTTCTAACAGCCATCATGAAACTTCTAACCGTTAAGACAACTAGGTCTGAGCAAATAGTGCAAACCATATCCGGCTGCTCCTATAGGAGCAGTTTGATCATGGTGTACATTGTTTGCCATTCCATCTGCATCTTTTGGAAGATTACTGTACTTAAAAACACGCTCATCAAAATTCACTTGAAACTGAAATGATAAACGCTGTACCAGAAACTTCTACAGAAATAAACTGAGTAAAAACCTCTTAAAGTTGTTGTCATATACAATTCTAGCCCTTAAAATGCCTAAAAAGCAGACAACAAAATTATTTACATTTGCAAACATCCAAAAAATATTTTGTCAAAGCTTTATCATATTGAGCAAGCAAAAACAAGAGAGCAAACGGTGTAGATCAAGTTGAGAAGCTCATTATGAGCCTCCTCATCTGGATCTAAGCTGTTTCCAAATTTAACTACTTTCATTTTCTGGACCTTTAAGTGTTATCTAAATCATATTATTCTACAGCAAAAATTCTAAAAATTGTGACACCTAAAATAATTATCAGAATCAGATCAGAATCAGAATTGTTTCCTGTGATGTACGTCCAAGGACAATCATTCTAGTCCCTAGCCCTTATAAGAGAAGTAAACTTAGTAACTGAATCCTCTGCACCCTCAGCAGCAGAAATAAGTGAAGCTTCCAGGGAATTTCAATCTCTAATAGTCTGGGGAAAGAAACTGGACTTGTAAATGTCAGTCCCAGCCAATGGGGTTTGAAATGTCAGTGAATGATGATTCCTGGTACGCCTATTTGGGGGAACAAGGTCATTTATGGGTATACTGGCTGCACCCGTCAGACCTTTGTAAAGCATTATGAGTCTACTATCTTTCCTTCTCTTTTTTAGGGTTTCCCACTTAAGTTTCTCCAGAATGCCAGTCATACTCCCAGTTTCATATGTGTAATTTCCCGTTACAAATCTAGCTGCCCTTTTCTGCACCTTCTCAAGTTCATCTTGAAGCAGTATACTTTGAGGGTCCCAAACTGAACTGCCATACTCCAGGACTGGACGTACCAGTCCCTTGTATGCTGACTCCTTAACATCTTGTGGACACGCTGCCAAGTTACGTCTGAGGAAGCCGAGGGTCCTATTAGCCTTTGTGCAAATATTACTTACATGTGTGTTCCATTTCAAATCATTGGCAATGGTTATGCCAAGATACTTGATAGTTTCTACATTACTGAGGACCGTTCCCTCTAAGGTATAGGAAGCATTGATCTTCTTGATCCGTTTCCTTGTAATTTGCATTATATTGCATTTAACAGGTTGAAATCTCATGCCCCAACTCTTTGCCCAACAACCTAAATGATCTATATCCTCCTGTTCTAAAAACAGATATAACTGTTCTAAAAACAGTCTGGTTATTCAAAGCCAAAATGCATCTAAAAGATGCAGATGGAATGGCAAACAGTGTAGATCCTGATCAGACATCTTATTCTAAATCACTGCTGTACCTGCATAAACTGTCTATAAGCATGAGACTCTGTCCCTCCTTCAGCCATCTGCTGTCTTTCTTGTTCATCAAGCTGATTGGCTATTTCAGCAAGGTCCACTGCCGAGAAGTACTGACCTTGTAACAAGGCATTCAGACAATGCTGAGCACAGAGGGAACCCTCTTGCTGAAATCACAGTAAAAAGTTCTATCAGTGTTGTCATGTATGAGGGGACCTTCGGCTGAAACACAACTCTAGATAAGAAGAGGTAACAAAGGCAAGTCAGAGAAAAAAATTTTTAACGAAAACATACATTGTGACCCCTCATTAGAACCGTCTCGGTCAGACGGTTCTAATGAGGGGTCACAATGGAAAAATAAGGATAATTATCCCTAAATGATCTCTGTACCCCTTCTTATATGCAGCTCTGCTGGAATAGAATTTCTTCTTCCTCTTCATCCAGAAGGACTAAGAAGTTGGGCTGGGACCAGTACACCAGTTCCGGGGATCAGGTGGGGCAGACCAAATACCCGGCTACAAATTAATGACCCGTTCCCCGAATGCTAATAATAAAATGTATACCGGTAAATAAGAAATAATTCCAAGCAAATAGATGAGAGTTTAACGTGCATGGCTTGTATTCATTGTCACCGCATCTTACCATACAACTTTTGTACACTATAACACAATCATTTCTATATTTTCATACCCTTTCTTTCTTTCTTTCTTCCAATTACGCCTTAACCCCCGAAGGGGACACAGACGGTGTACTTTT
This sequence comes from Ctena decussata, assembly GCA_963989385.1. NCBI lineage: Eukaryota > Metazoa > Mollusca > Bivalvia > Lucinida > Lucinidae > Ctena > Ctena decussata. The sequence continues at coordinate 82,974,627 of OZ022499.1, read as the reverse complement.
GTACACTCCGGTGTTGCAGGATGAAAGCCTACGTATAGCCATGTAGCTATAGTAGGGATCTTTCCCTACTTCTCATGCACAATTAACACACAGGTGCCAAAGAAAAGGCAGACTAAGGCTACTTATTAGTTTTATAAATTCAAATGTTTATTTTTTAACTTTGGACTTGCCAAACTACTATGGTAACGGGTACCTGCTGGTAAAGGGAACTCGGGTACCTGGGTTTAAAACCCTACCCATCCCAGCCCTTCTAGGAGGCAACAATGCACATAACTGTGATCACAGCAAGCAAAATAGTAGCATTTTCCTCTCCATCCAGATAATGTCACTATTCTGCTGCCTATGATCACAGTTACGAACTTTGTTGACTTCTCAGTGATTTCCACTCTGTGCTTTAACACTTGCTAGAGTAACTGAGCTATTGCCTAAGGTTCCCATTAAAAAATCTAAAAATTTACTTTAAAAGGTTGGTACTAAAACACTGGATGGCGGGACAGGAGGGGACGGAAAAATTTGTACAATCCTATTAAAGTACGGGATGGGACATTATATGTACTAAAGCACAGAACGGGACACTAAACCTACAAAATACAGGATGGGACAGAAATTAATCTACTAAATTCTTGGAATTTTAGTGGATATACCCATTTCTCATATGATTTGTGCCTTCTCATAGATTCGTTTCTATGGTTTGCTGAGGACTGCAGTCACTGCAATGATTCTAGGGCATGAACTCAATGAGAAACTTTTTTCAATTTTTGCTCTGAGGGGTAGCCTAAGACAGGATCCTATTTTATATTTAAAATCAATATTCACACCAGTTTAATAACTTGATATGCTGTCAGAATGCTATTCTACGTAGATGATGTTTTGTTTGTCTCATATATACACCTTCACCCCAACTTCCCAACTAACTGATATTTACATAGTATGTTATACAGTGGGTATCAAGACCCTATCTCTGCCTAGTGGGGATTTCCCTTAACATTCTGTATCTAGCACAGTGTAAATTATGCAGTAATCTTCTATTCTGGATTTCCAAAGATTGAAGACAAAGAACATCTGTAGAACTTTCATAATCCAATAAGAACAGTCTAAAATAATGTTCAACTGATAATTTATATCCAGATCCAAAAAGTTGGTATCACCTTTCAGCTTTTGAAATTCACAGGAAACGTCATTAATAAATGGGTCTCTGATTGTTGATAACACCGGACAGTTTAATATAAAGTGATCCAAAGTTTCTGGTTCCATGCAACATAACTGACACGCTGGGTTTACTTCATTCTGATTAAGTGCTGCCCTTGTAGACTGTAGTATATATACTCCGCATAACAACTAAAGTTTAGTTGAGATTTGAGAAATGTCTCTTGTTGAATTTGGCTCAATTTGTAACAAGGGATGTAATACACCATGTTGATACTTGGTAGTGTCCGCGTACTGGTCGGGTCTGTCTGGTAGTGTCCGCGTACTGGTCGGGTCTGTCTATAATTTTTCCAGTCCCCTCCCACTGTCCTATGTTTTAGTACAAAGCCCATTTTATGCAGTTTAGAGTGGCCTCAATATATGATTTTTGTCTTCAAAGCTGATGTCTTCTACATTCCTTGACAGTATTTCTATATCCACATCCCACAGTGGAGATTGCAAAAAATTCGAAAACTAGATACATACGAATTTCGAAACTTTCAATATACTTTTCGGTCCAAAATGTTTGTTTATAGGTTTAAATGTTTAAAAATTAACGGAACAACTTGCTAAACTCGACTAAAAAACAAAACAACATATTGGTAAGAAGGATATCGCAAGAAAATGTAAAAAATACTGTTACTTTTTCGTGAAAAATTGCTTCCATGATCTTAGTCATTCACTGCTTCTTTGAGCACTTGACCCACACGGATCTGGTGCGGTGAAGTTAATACTTGGCACGAACTGATGATTTAAGTCAATTATTATTATTATTATTATTATTATTATTATTATTATTATAAGCATTAACTTTTACTCCAATTATCATTATTGATATTATAATTATCATCATCAGCATCATGCTATCTGCTTTATAATAATAATATAATAATAATAATCTTTATTTGTAGTCGCTTATTCTTATTAACAACTAACAGAAGCTCTGTAGAGCTTTTATTGCGACTTGATAAGACTATACATACATATATACAAACTGAGCTGTGGATATGTGACTTGCTCAAGGTCACAACGCTAGGGCCCTGGTGGGATTCGAACTCGGGACCCTTCGATCATGAGTCGGGCACACTACCACTGCATCACTGCGCTCCAGAAGTGTTTACTGGTGTTACGTCCAAGGACAATCATTCACCAGGACCTGTGATCAGGGACGCTAGTCCCTAGCCCTTACAAGAGAAGTAAACTTAGTAACTGAATCCTCTGCACACTCAGCAGCAGAAATAAGGGACTCTTACAGGGAATTCCAATAACTGGACTTGTAAATGTCAGTGCCAGCCAATGGGGTTTGAAAAGCCAGGGAATGATGATTCCTACTACTTGGGGGAACAAGGTCATTTATGGGTATACTGGCTGCACCCTTCAGACCTTTGTAAAGCATTATGAGTCTACTATCTTTCCTTCTCTTTTTCAGAGATTCCCACTTAAGTTTCTCGTGTAATTTCACGTTACAAGTCTAGCTGCCTTTTTCTGCACCTTCTCAAGTTCATCTTGAAGAATTACACTTTGGGGGTCCCAAACTGAACTACCATACTCCAGGACTGGACGCACCAGTCCTTTGTATGCTGACTCTTTAACCTCTTGTGGACATGCTGCCAAGTTACGTCTGAGGAAGCCAAGGGTCCTATTAGTCTTTGTGCAAATATTGCTGACATGTGTGTTCCGTTTCAAATCATTGGTCATTGCTTACACACTGTGTGCTCTTCATCATTTTGAGAATAAATGTTAATAATGAAAAGTATTTAATAATGATAAGAAATAGGTAATTTAAAATACTATATCAATGCGTTGCAGTCATTTCTATTTGACATTCATTCATCCATCTTTCCATCTATCCATCAAGCCAGCCAGCTCAATGCTCCACAAGTTCATCCATCCATCTATCCGTCCTTCTGTTCGTCCGTCCATCCATACAAACATCAACCCACCCCTCCCTCCATCTAGTTATCCATGGTCCCCATTCAGACATACGTACCTTCAGACAGGCAGACAGGCAAGCATCCATCCATCTAGCCATACATACAGTCAGCCAGCAAACCACTCCTCCATCCATTCATGATGAGAATAAATGTCTTTAACTATTTAATAATAAGGGACGAGTCATTTATTGTCAGCTGGGGGGGGGGGCCGGGTACATTTAGGGGGGGGGGGGGGGGTCGGAATTTTTTTTGGTGATTTACTGGGGGGGGGGGGTCGGAAATAAAAAAGCCTTGGAGCAGGGGGGGTCATATATTTTATTAGGCATATTGGTGGGGGGGGGGTCAGAATTCTTCCATCAGTCTTCATTTTTAAAAATGTCTCAGTTTCTGGGGGGCGAAGCCCCCCAGACCCCCCATTACTCATAAAATTCCAGATTCTTTTCTTTCAAACTCACAAATTTAAAACTTAAAAGTCTTTATGGAATTGACTAAAAAAATTGGGCAGCCTCATATCCAAAAACAAAACTTTTCATTGATTTGCTAGAACAGTATGAAAGTGTCTATAAAATCATGCCAAGTAGATGATTTTGTGCTCAATTAAATTTAATGCCTGCATTTGTGATATCAGCTCTCCACGTGCCTTTTCATCAGCAAAAACACAGCCCCCAGACCCCCACTACCCAGAGGCCCAATTAATATTATTTACAGTTATGATTATTAAGCATTCAACAAACAGATTTCTGGATGGCCTTTAGCAGAAGAAAAAGTGCAAGAAATGCAGACAAAGTTTAAACAGACCATGATTACATGTAAAATGTTCTTTGTGTTTCATACAGCTAGGTTTTGATTGAGGTCAGTCTGACATAAAATTTCCTTTTAAAAGGAAGGCTTGCCCAGCTAAGCCAGTGAAATTTTCATGAGTTGTTTATTGAAGTGAACCCGATTGTTAGTGCACTTTCTGTTGCTAACTTTTATTTAGCAAAGTATTTAATTTCTAACTTATTGAATGGTGGCATTATCCACGGGTGTAAGGTAAAAACAAGTGTAGAATTTATTTGAAAAACAAATTGAAAAAAAATATTTAAAACACACACACACACACACAAAAAAAAAAAAAAAAAACAGCAACAGTTTTTCAACGTTTTCGCCGGCCGTTTTAGGCATGTCTCAAGGAAAATAAATATATGGACCTATTTCAAGTCTTTTCTTCACGGCTGTTGAGTCACATTTAGTCTGAATCAAAATTTTAGGAAAGGCTGTTTCAAACCCATGTCTATGGAATCTTGGCACATCTGAACTTGGCATCAAAAGAAGACAATAAATTTATATTTACTAAAGTTTATTTTTGGTTTAAGTGGCATCAGTGGCAGTGACTGGAACAAAGTTTTGACACTCTGAGAAGAAAATGCATGCTGCTGTTGTTTGGGACAATAGCTTGATTTACACCATTTGGGAACAACAAAGCCCAGAACCCATTGCGTTCGTATTTCCATGAACTCCCGACAAATGAAATTTATCTCTTTTCAGTAAATGTGATAAGGGAAGAAAATCGTCTGGCCTCAGCATGAAAGTTGAAGAATATATACTGATCAGGTCCAACGAATGCATCGGCGCTGGACAGTGTGCCGGCTGCTCTGACTAGTCAGATTATGCGATGCCCTAAGGCCTAGTTTTCGCGACGCCGCTGCATGAATTTTTGGAAAAGCTAATGCTTTGCGCTAAGCTATATATAAACACTGTTTCTTACACAAGTTTTGGAAATTTTTTAGGATGCAAAGCCAAATACTTTGCATTGCATTCACAGTTTTATTATTTTATGCCATCAGTTTATAAAAAGCAAACGAAATGTGGCCAAGTTCAAGGCACTTGTAAAAGAAAAACGTGCTTTTTAACGGAAATATTAAAAAAAATTACATGAACTATCAAAAAATAGGATAATGTTTCCATCGTTATTTTTAGCAGATGAGGCAAATCGGATATGGATAAAAATAGACAAAAAAAAAAAAAAAAAAAAAAATCAAAAAAATTTGTTTGTTATGTCTGTGAAGAAAATAATGAAGAAATCGCGGCTGTCTCAAACCGGAACGAACTTTCCGACCTCTTTGGCTTCATTGCTGCCCTAAAAAAGTTTAGAACGAATCGTTGCAGTACACACTCACTGTGTACACACTCTCCTGGTGCCGGGCCGGATAGCGCAATCGGTAGGGCACCTGACTCGTAAGTCAGAGGTCCTGGGTTCGAATCCGGTCTGGCCACATACTTTCGTTTCTCCTTCCGCTGATTCAAGAAGGGCAGTTGTCAGTTACTAGCGAAAGTATGTGCACTTAGTACTGGTTAACCGCTTAGGAGGTCTGAGCCTGCTCAGGAATAGTGTGGTTAGGTTAACTGACCGTCCCGACATGACCTTAGTTGTTTACCGTGGACGTTAAGCATCAAATCAACCAACCAACCACTCTCCTGGTATTTTCCGACTAAGCGTGACGTATCGTTTCTTCCGAAAATAACTCTGTATCACTAAACCACTTGAATACTGGCTTGCACTCGAAAGCGCAAGCCAATAAAATAGGTAATATGGTATATGTGTGAAGGGTAGCTGGCACTGGGGATAGGGGGGGGGTCATAAAAATTTTTGCCACCTATCTGGGGGGGGGGGGGGGGGGGTCGGAAAAATAATTCTGGTGAGACTGGGGGGGTCGGAAAAATTTTGGTGAACCATATGAAAATGTACCCGCCCCCCCCACCTGATAATAAATGACTCGTCCCTAAATAGATTGAAGAATTGATGACCTCATTGCTCTATCAGCATAATTTTTTATCATGATGTATCGCTGCAAGTTCCTCACTATAGTTTCGTCATTGAAAATAACCGTAATTGGCCAGATTTTAACAAATAAACTTGACATCCTTTAGTTCCACATAAAAGGGTTTAAAAACTTATTTTGATCATTTTAGTTGGCGACTAAAATGACCTACTTTCGATTTCATTAAGTTGAATAAATAAATAAATAAAAAAAATACTTTTTGCCATTTATGTAACTCAATATACCGGTATGCACATCGTCCCACATTTTATTATCAAACGTAAAGGTTTAACCGTTTTTTACAATGATTTGAGTTTAGACGTTTTTAACACTGATGGGACTATGTTAATATAAATGATAAGAAATAGATCAGCTTAAAATATATATCACTGTTGGCAATCATTTCTAAATTTAACATTCATTTATCCATCTTTGCATCTATCGATCCAGCCAGCCAGCTGGCAAGCCAACCAGCCAGACAGCCAAGTGATCCACTCACTTATCCATCCGTGACCGTCCATCCCTCCCTCCATCCATTTATCTACCCATCCAGACATACTTCCATACAGCCGGACCACGTGAGCCGGACAGGCAGGCATCCATCCATCTATCCTTACATACAGTCAGCCAGCCAATAACTCATCCATCCATCCATCCATCCATCCAGAAAATAAATGTCTTTAACTATTTAATGATAAATAGATTGAAGACATAATCTAGTAAATAACATAGATCAGCTTTAAATAATATATCTTATTTCTGTTTGGCAATCATTTCTAAATCTAACATTCATGTTGTTGTTGCTGTTTTATTGTTTTTCGTCCACGGTAAACAGCTATGGTCATGTCGGGACGGTCAGTTACCATAACTGTTACCACACTATTCCTTAACAGGCTTAGACAACCAGTACTAACATGACTAAGTGCACTTTCGCCAGTAACTGACAACTACTCTTCTTGAATCAGCGGAAGGAGAAACGAAAGTATGTGGCCGGACCGGGTATCGAAACCGGGACCTCTGGCTCTTGATTCATTCGCCATCTTTCCATCTATCTATCCATTCAGCCAGCCAGCCAGCCAGCCGACAAGCCAGCCAGACAACCATCAATCCGTCCGTCCGTCTGTCTGTCCATCCACACAGCCATCAATCATCCCTCCTTCCATCCATTTATCCACCTATCCAGACATATTTCCAGACATACAGGCATCCATCTATCTATCTATCCATACACACAGCCAGCCAACCACTCATCTATCTATCTATCTATCTACCTACCTACCTACCTACCTACCTATCACGGGGGTAAATCAATACGTGAAGGGACACCCTAGTCTTGCAAAATTACGTTAATTTTCTGTAAGTATTGCCACAGTTTTGCGACTCATGGAGTAAAAATCTCATTTTTTTTCAAAAACCACATTCGCAATGGTGTTGTCAATGAGCGCACGCCATTAGGTAATAATTTGTTTCGAGATATATGCAATAGAAACGGTACTTTCGTGTAAATCATGCGACTTAATTCGGTCACAAATGCCGTTCTGTCTGTTGATTTCGAGTATATGTGACTTTGGAACAAATTTAGAAAGGAATCAAAGAAGATGCGAAGTTTGGTTTATATTATTCATGTTAATTTAAGCTTCGCTTAATATTCTTTCTGGTCGTAATCAAATTATTTTTCATCGTTTTAAGGCAGAGAACAACTACGCATTTTATTGACCGTTTTGCTTAATGTACGATAAATTTGACAGTTTATGCTGTGACATTTTCTCTGACATAGTCAGAGTTCTTCATGTTTTAACCCATGTATATGGCGGATTCACAAATGTATGAGTCAGCGTATACATTCTATATTAGAAATACGTGAGTCGAGAATTTTAACGAAAAAATGTCCGTACGAGAGTAAGCCCGAAGCAGAACCAAATGTTTTGTATTTTTTTTTATTTCTCTGACCACCATTGTCACAACGATAGGCGGATAAGACTCTGCAACTACCCTTCATTTCTATGTCTGGTGGCTTTACCTGATAGTGGATAATAAGCCATTATTCCACGTGCCTAAAATGAGAGTTCATACGAGGTATCTTTTGACTCATGTACGAATGGCGTTGTCCTATTTTTCCTTTTTATACCCCCCTTGAGTGTATTCAAGGGCCTTAATATTTGTTCCTATCCGTCCGTCTGTCTGTCAATTCGTCTATACGTCACACTTTAAGTTATAGCGTTTCTATAAGCAGCTCTTCTCATTTTTTATGGTCTTCTTTTCAAACTTTGTACATATGTTGCAGAAATAATGAAAATGGACATTTGTGTTTTAAAGGAAGTAAAATTAGTTTTGACAGGAGCTTGTCATTTTGGTTTTTTTTACTATATGAAGGGTATGGAATTTGTGTGATCAACTCCTCCTACAGTTTTCAGTGGATTCTTATCAAACTTTGTACGCATAATTAGAGTTTAATGAAAATGTGTAAGTTGTATTTTGACAGGGATAAAAAGAGGATCTTACACGAGTGGTCATTTCATGTGAAATTTATGAAACGAGCCTTGGCAAGTTACATAAATTTCACATGAAATGCCCACGAGTGTAAGATTCTGCTTATCATATGACCCTTTAAATTGAGATTTTAACGCCTTCAAACTGAACATTATTTCAATAAGAAAACGCATTGTTGACATGGACGTTGTCAAAGACGCTACGTTACGCGCCAAAGTGTTGTTACACGTGTGGTCATATGATTTTTATTACACGACGTTATCCACTGAATAACAGCGACGTCATACGAAAATATAAGAATCTATCATGAGTGTGAGGTACGGATAGAAAATATATCATAAGGGTCATTGTTTAGCATCACGAGGCTTGCCGAGTGATGCCAGATAGTGACCCAAGGGACAGATTTGTCCATCCGTACCTCACACTCATGGTAGATCCTTTTGCTTGCATACCTTTATGTGCTGAAGCTTTGATTACAACAAAGATTCCTCTAGACGCTGCATTGCGACGTCCGCCATTTTGACAACTGTTGTGATTTCTGGCGTCGTTATGACGTCAGCTAGCGACGAAGTTACGTGACGTCCAATACAACCAATGCAAAACGAAGTCATGCGAAAACTTTTTTTATCCTACCCACGGGTCAGATAACCAGGGTAAGATAAGAATTTCTATCCCTAGCAAAAACACGGATATCTGGGATGCAAGAAAATGAATTCTGACAGAATAAAAGCCATTTGAACGTCTTCATTTCTGGCAGATATTCTGCAGAACATAGTGCTGACTTTGTGTATTCAACTCCTCTCTCAACGGATTTTCGTTAAACTTTGTGCACATGTTTTGGGCGTTTCGATGGAGATAAAATTTGTTTTATAAGAATTACGACATCTTGAACTTAGTCATTATGGGTATTTTTAGCATTATAGGGGTTGGCGTTGGCGTAGTCAACTTCTTTCACATATTTTAATACACTACTCGAAATATTTAAAGCAGCACGAAAAATTCTTTCACAGACAACAGTGCAATGTATCCCCAACTTTTGAGGCATTTACCTCCAGTCGTCAAAGACACGGAATTTAAAATAATTTGCCAATTTTTTAAAGAGGGACGATGTTACCTACTCCACAAGTTCCAATTCAATATTTACCCTGCCCATATCCATGGACTGTTTTTTGTAAAAATGCAATTTTGGTTGAATATTGCTACTTTTCAGGACAGGTGAAAAGCATGAAAATTTCAACCCAAATCCAAACGACCATTTTGTCAATGATACTGGATGTCTAACAAGGTGACTCGTTTGAAAAAATCACTTTGAACTCAAGTTTATGAGAGTTTGTAGACTTCCGGAAAAATGCCTCAATTTCGGAAAGTTCCAAAGTTACTAAATTTAGTCCATAGAGATAGTATTTTTTTTCTTTTAAATGTCGGTACTGCCACTACCATTTTACACGCCCCATCCCACCAAATTAAGCCAAAGTAAATGCCTTGCGTCACCATAGAGTATAATGTAACTCGTATGATGTGGATGCGGTCAACTTTTCGAATATCTATACTGAACATAAAAATGCAGTAACATGGGGATTGCGCAGGTTTCAATATGAGAGATGTCCACCGCATCCTTATGCAAACATAAATCAGCTGGGCCGGGCGGTGGCACAGTCTCATCACAGACATTCTGTTTGCATGAACGACCCATTAGACCTGTGGAATCAATACAGTGAAATGCCAATTTTTGGACAACTATAAAATTTAGAAGGGACCTGAGGTCATTTACACTCCTCGATGAGCAAAGTCTTTCCTTAAATAGTTGTTTTCATTGAAAGAGGATGCAGTTATTAAAAACAGAGTTGCTTCCATTGAAAGTATAATCATCCACCTTTTAAAAAGAATGATAAACTTTTCTTATAGCCTTCACTGTATCTTGGTACAGAATACGCTAAGCTTATTTTTTATAAGGCAAGTGCTGCCGAGATGGTTTATGTCAATATTTCTAAAGCAGTCATATGGTAAAGTGTATCAGTAAGCAGCCAGTTGTAGCAAAAAAGGACGTGTGGCGGCCGTAAAACGTCTCCCCGTACATCATCATAGTGCAGATTATATTTTCTGGTCCTTTGGGATCATTGAGTTCATTTGAGTTATCTTAAAAAATAGAGTTCCGCTTAAACCTGTGCTAGGGGGCGTGGCTGGTGTCGCACTAGTCATTACTGTCATGAACAGACTCAATTAAACCGAGTCTGCTATTTTCTGTTCTTTGATGTATTCCTTGCTTCCAAAGGATCTTACTATTCAGAACTTATTTATACTGTGGTGACAGAATGGGCAATCAACCTTAGTGAAAAGTGGACTTGTCGGTTAGCATCGGAACTTTTTTTCTTTCAAATTCGTATACATGCAACACTATAGTATAGCCAAACCTGTCTTAAAGGTAGGTTCCTGTACTTTGGAATGCATCATAATTTTGATGATCTTTCATCCAAGTTGTTGGAAAGCACTTATAAAAGGGCATGAATAAGTTTCACTAAAAAGTGTATATAAAAAAATATTAGAAAAGTTGTTTTGCAAGGGATTTCCTAACTCTGCTTCGCACACCAGTTAGCGCTATTTTTAGTTCGCGCCAAAAATAGATAACGCAGCTGAGGTCATGCTGCATTGCATTTTGGAATAGTTTTAACCCATCCACCATGCCAGGACCACTAGGAGAGCTCACGACAAGGGAAAATTGACCTTTGGAGAATGGCATCAGATATCACACACTTATAGACATTATAAACATAGTTATTTTTAGAACTGGAATTCCAACGAAAGGAAATAAACCAAAAGGGAAAACGACTTTTTTCTTCAGCATCTGACGAGTTTCTCAGTAGCAACAAATTCAGAAAAACAAGAGAATGCAATACTGCTCAGAAAAAGACGAAATTATTTTGTGGACATAATTGTTATCGCTAGTACAGGAACCTACCTTTAAAGGGTCACCCAATGGAAGGACAAATTGTGGCTGCTAAAGACACGTAGTCCCTTTATACAGGTTCAGTTGCACTGTATTTTGGCTAGTGGGGCCCTGAAAATGTGTTTTCAGAAATCGGGTGATCCCTTAGTAGAGGTGGGTACATGAGCCGGTTTGACAGAGTTACGGCTTCTTGAGAGTTCTGGCGTTTTTAACAAACCATTCCCTTTAGTGGCGTGTCCTTTTAGGGCCAGGCGCAAGGCTTGAGGCACAGTGTTTTACAAACACATTTCTTGCCACTATTTTGTCACTAGTGATATGGAGAATACAGGTTTATTATACGCTCGTATGGTCTGATAACGTAGTACACGTGCAGTACTTATCTGCTTATTTATCCCTTATTATTTAAATAGGTTTTAATTTGGTGAAATGTACATGTAAACTGGGAGAATAATAAAATTATACCGATAAAAATTACTCTGATGATATAACACTTGTGATATTTTCGAAAAAAAAAAAATGGATATTGTGATTTCTGTATTGGATTATACACGGAAAGTGTAGTATTATTCACAAAAGTTTTGGATTTTGAGAGTGGGGCTAATTCTTGCACATGCTGTAGAATCGAAAACATAAGAGCTGAGTAATGAATTGATTGTGTATGTTTATATGTTGAATAAAATACTGTTTAAACTAAGAACTGAGTAAGTGAATTTGGGTTGAAGGCCCCACCAACAACTAGGTCATACGGAGACAGGACATCTGTTTGAAGTCTCATCCGAAAGGACCGGAGAAGCGGGGAATCGATCTTACGACTCCTGGATTGGTAGTCTAGCGCGTTATCCAAGTACACTGCTGTCACTTCTTACAGTTCATGTGTAATCTGGTGCAGTTTCTTACGGTAAGCAAATCTTTTCTTGTACTTAATACCGTTCCAACACAACAATTGTTCTCTCGGTGGACACCCTGGCCGGACTGATCCGGGTCTACACCGTTTGACCAGACATGCCGATAGTAGAGTTGTCCGAAAACTCCTGCCGGATGCCGTATAGACATGACGTGACCTACCGCTTTGACAACAAATATTAGGACACTGTTATCTAAGCAAACGGTGTAGACCCAAGATAGACTTTTCTTCCGGAGCAGTCTGATTGGGGTCCGCACTGCTGGCCACATTGCCGGAAATCTTGACAACAGCGCCTTACAGCAAAATCAAAGACGTTGTAAAACTTTAGGGCATCAACAGTCATTTGGCATACTTGATTCACCACAATTGAGACAGTGGAATTACGCAGTTGGTGGGAAGTCACCTAAGGTCCGAAAATATTAGTTGTTTTCTTTTCTGCTGATTTTTTTTTATGTTAAATACTCATTTTATGTGTTCTTCTTAGCATTAACAGTATTTTTACAAATGAAATGCCAACGTGCATCTACCATCTACTGGAAATAAGTGGGGTAAGCCTACACCGTTATTTTCAGTTGGGCAATATAATGCAAGGCGCAACGCATTCTTACAGTACATTAAGAGCCTATAAGTCGGTCACATTGATTCAGAGGAAAGAAAATTCTAACCTTTAGACTGCCAGTTTCCAAAGTTTCGAGCAAGTGTATATTAAGTACTCATTTGTAATGAAAAGTTATCATTGGAGCAATACTAGTATATGCACTTATTAACAATGGACATATACAGGTCTATACTAGGAAATCATGTGCGTACACCGTCGTTTTTATGCATGGAAACGCATACTGCAACACGTTCTTAGAGTGTATCATATAAACAATCACAGAGGAAGCTAATTTTATCAGAAAAAGAGACGAAAAAGTTCAGATTGATTCAAAAGAATGAAAATTCCTACCTTCAACCAGCCAGCCTCAAAAAATGTACACTACCTTGACAAACTAGAACCGAATTACGTTAACTACTGCATCTCACGTGAAACATTTTTAAAGAATATTAACTTTAAAGAATCCTCCAAAGCGTGACCAGTTCACTTTTTCTATAAATGTCCCGTCATGCTTATAATTGGTACTTATTTCACCAAAACACTCGTGTTGACATAATGTTTCATCAAAAACGAAAGTACACCGTGGCAAGACTTTTACCAAATACGTCCGGAAACGCAAGACTAGGTTGTCTCTTCACGTATTGATTTACCCCCTTGCCTATCTACCTATCTATCTATCTATCTATCTATCTATCTATCTATTAGAACCATAGATTGCAAAAAGTAATGTATTATTTCAGCCATCGATTGAAGAGAGTATATAACGTCCAAACGAATGTAGGTCTGGTCACTTTTGTGCGCCGTTTTTGCGTCAAAAGCGCTAGCTCTAGACGTTACCTGATCGGAGACTAGACTGGACATTTCATTACAAGGAAGACAATGGATGTTCAGTGTCGCATGTAAAGGAGCCTTAAAACCATTAAGCACAATTAATACTCAAATCAGCCTGCACATGTGCTCTGACCGACCTGATGCTTCGTTTGTTAGTTGTCAAATCCCCAGTGTTATTTGGAAAGGAATAATTCTGAAGAGGTTGCGCAGATGCGCATTTGTAGTAACTGATCAGATGCTTTCCCAGCAGGCACATGACGTTAAAATGACGTCAGTACGACGTCATTTTAACGTCATGTGCCCGCTGGGTTACTATCAGGATTCATAGATCATATATGAAAAAAGTGCAGGCATGGACCACTTGTGGAGACGCTCATTTTTGCAAAACAGTTAGATGTTTCTTTAATAGTCTAATTTTAAGATTCCCGTAAAATATTAGATGGTAAAGCGTTCGCATGGCAATATGGTAAGCGCAACGGTCACGAGAATGCGCGTTCGAGTGTCACTTCAAGGCCTAAACGATGCTTGGAGCCCTTCATAACTACCCTCCCATCTCCTGATATGACTGAAATACTGTTGAAAAGGACTTTAAACAACATATTCTTCCATCTAGTCATCAACCTTAAATCAAATAGCCGAAAAGGGAAGACTCTGATTAGATTACGAAGATGCGCAGGCTGATCAGAGTAATCCATGTATTCATGCTGATAGGACCGCTTCCAAAACTGTGGATTGTGATAGGTCAGAGAGGCTCGTGAGTCTCTCTCCCCCTCCCCCTCTCTCTCTCTCTCTCTATCTCTCTCTCTCTCTAGTACGTAGCGTTTTTTCTGATATATCTTCATCATTTAGTCTAAGTCACATTTAAGGATTTACATTCTATGTATACTATTCAGCTACCATGGTTTGACAAAATATAAAGAGTCATTATACTCAAACATTCAGTATGTTCTACGAATTTCGGAATTCGGATTTCAGAATTCGGAATTCAGAATTGTGAAGTATGCGTTATAGGGACAAGTGGTTATAGTTCATCTACTTTAGAGGGTATTTTAAACTCACAAGCGAAAACAACAGTGAACTGACAGAAAAATACACGTATTTTTATAGACTTGTCTATTCTATTAATATCTTTTCTTGTTTAATATTCAAGACAGTGCCCATAGAAAATAGAGCGTGGTTTATCCGCTTGTTCGAGATTTAGCTAGAGGATAACCAACTAATGGATGGATGACTTGCTATTTTACATACTTTTCAACAGTATTTCAGTCATATCAGGATGATGGGAGGGTGAAAATGAAAGGTTGTGTGCAATGGAACTCCGTTTACGATTGAAAAGATTCCCACCTCCAAGCGGGGCTCGAACCCAGACCGCTAGATCAGCAAGCCATCGCTTAACCTACTGAGCTACCAGAGCTCCTCGTTATCAACTGAACAGATGGAGGTATAATGCTTCAGCTTACATATACCACAGGATGGGCGGATGACTTGCGATTTTACGTCCTTTTAAACAGTATTTCAGACATATCAGGACGATAGGTGTTTCTAGAGTTTCTCTATCTTTTAATTGAATTAAAGTTCAAAAAAGTCATTTTGTATTTCGACTTTTATTTGTTAACTGCTGTACATAAATCATTTCATTTGAAGGGTCACTGATGAGGTTTAAATAGCCGAAACTTCTTAGCAAGGCCCATGTTCCTTCTTTCGAATGTGCTCTCTGCTCTTGAAGGAGCTCTTTTAGATTTTAATTTGACGATATGAAATAAGTGAGAATTATCGTCCAGTTTCGGTTCTACGAATTTCGGAAATCGGAATTCACAGAATTCGGAATTCAGAATTCGGAATTAGGAATTCCGAATTCGGATTTGTGAAATAGTATGGAAATGATTGGGCCATCGTAGATTTCAGTTTCCAATTCTATTTCTCGAATTCTCCCGCTTGGCTAAAATCTGGCTCGCTGTAGTTACTTAGTAACCGTTCTGTAACAGCTAAGATCAATATTACTGCTAATTTTGTTGAGTGTGTTGAATAAAGCGGCTACTCTAAAACCCGACAGTATGCAAGACCTTACTATACCGCAAAGCAGTTAGGCTTTGCCTCAGCTGCTTTATGCATGGTGACGTTTATAAGCGAATTCCGGGATCCGTATGTGTGTTCGCGGGCGTGCAAACATTTACGAGCGAATTCTCGGTTTCGAATCAGAAGGAAATGTGTTGGAAGAAAAACCGGATAAAATGCTTATTGTTTCTATTTCTTATGCTGTGTAAGTGGTCAGTCTATGTTGGCATAGTTTAAAATCTGGAATAGAGTGGAATGGACGAGGTAATCTATATTCCACTTGCGACAGCACGGGATGGTACTCTTGCAGGAAAGATTTCCCCTTAGAGGGAACAAATTTTCCAAGACTTTGCTCCCTAAGAGGGAACAATATTTTTCCTAGACGTGCCACCCTACAGCCATGGAAAAAGTGGAGGAGATTGTCCCTGTCATCATCCATACCATTCCACTCCATTCCGTTCCATGTTTTCTCTTCTGTTTCAATTTTCGTAACGACGTTCCCAAAGTGGCTCAGCAGTACGTAACCATAATTGAACACACCTGGCGCCGAGTGTCTTTCCATCATTCCCTGTTTAAAAATATACCAATTTAAGAAACTAGGAGGGTTTTGCCACATCGTTATGAGACTAGAAGCACCAACAACAAATTTGGCCAGGTTTGTGCAACAAATGAATACGTTCCGCTGAGCCATCCATGAGGAACAGAAACGCCAACAATTAGGGGAGAGTCGGGTAACTTCGGACATGGGGGTAAATTCGGACATACCATTGCAAACAGTGAAAATCCAGATGCGACGGCTCAGATCATGAGCCGTCTCATCAGGGATTTCACTGTTTGGCCAGTTATATTTTTGTTTTAGTTCCAAACAACTGATATAAAGGAAACAATGTCACTATCCGAATTTACCCGCTGTCCGAAGTTACCCGACTCTCCCATAAGGTGCGAACGGGGCAGGAGTAGGCTAGTAGCCTTTCAGTTCCGCTCTGCAAACTACCCGTGAATAGCCAAACATTTCTCTATTGCTCTGTGAGCTCAAAATACACTGTAAAAAAATCCGTAGATTTAACGGTAAAATAACTGGCAACCAGCTGCCAGTCCTTTTACCGTTATTTTTACGGGCGCCCGTAAAAATTGCAGGAATCATCAAGCAGATTGGGACAGAATAGAGTAGGTGTCGTTTTGGTCTGACAGCCCTTCAACAATACAAAGTATTTTTCGAGTGCGCGCCCACTTAACATAAAACTTCCATTTCGTGATTTCTAACAATGTCTTACAGGCAAACGCCCGTAAAAATAACGGTAAAAGGACTTGCAGCCGGTTTCCAGTTATTCATCCGTAAATTCTACAGTATTTTTTACAGTGTACGAAAAAGGCATGTCTGTACAATATGACTCAAGAGTTTGTTATATATCCAAGCATATAAAAAGTGGATAGAGGATTCTGGACAGTTTGCACAGAGACGCGGCTGATCTGAGTGTACACCGAGCATATAATCAAATCAGCCCGTGTCTTTATATCGGTCCCTTCAGCGTGAGGGCGGTTTACAAGTTAATAGCATCTGGACCGACTTGAGCGAACTGGGATTTAATAGAGTTGTTCAGTCTGACCGGAGTCTTCTCGGTATCCTGTGTCCAGTAACTGCCTGTGTATACAGCGAATAGCGAGGACATCCATGCAATCTGACCTTAAGGTACACTGTGAAAAAAATCCGTTGATTTTACGGTAAAATAACTGACAACCAGCTGCCAGTCCTTTTACCGTTATTTTTACGGGCGCCCGTAAAAATTGCAGGAATCATCAAGCAGAGTGGGACAGAATAGAGCAGGTGTCGTTTTGGTCGGATAGCCCTTCAACAATATAAAGCTATTTTCGAATGCGGCCAGTTAACAGAAAACTTCCATTTCGTGATTTCCAACATTGTCTTACAGGCAAACGCCCGTAAAAATAACGGGAAAAGGACTGGCAGCTGGTTGCCAGTTATTTTACCGTAAAAACAACAGTAATTTTTTACAGTGATAGACGAATAGTGAATAAAAATATTGGTGGGGCATTCATTTCATTATACCAGCTGAATAACCCAAAGGGCTATAAAACATTTGGATAAGAAAAGAAAATTTTTCACCGTTTCCTAAAAAACAAACTTTTGTATTTATACATACTTTTTTTTACACATTTTCCATTAAAATTCATGTCTCTAGCACATGGATGCACTTCCATCTCTGCAAATCATATAATCTTTAATCATATAATCTTTAATATAGGGTATTTGAAACAAACTGGTAAGAGAAATTTCAATTATCTTGATAATAAATATTTTTTACATTTTTTAAAAAAATGCAAGAAAATTGAATTTCATGAAAAACGTCATGAAAAATATATTCAATCGATGGGGCATGCTTATGCATATTGTTTTAGTAAAACTTACATTGTATGATACAGAATAAAAAAAAAAAACAACATTTCACCGTTTTGTTTCCTAGAAAAACAATGTTTAAGTTCAAAAATATCCCCAAAAAAGACTGCTCAAATACTGGACCTGCTGTCAGCAACGGCCGGTCCTTGCCTTGTTATTTATTTTCCTGTTGTTCCGGGTCTACCATAGAGTAATGCCTCAAAAATGCGCAGATGGAATTGAAATTGTAAAGACCTTGATCATTGTGGTTCCTAAGGAACAGTCTGATCACGGTTTCCACTGTTTGTACAGACGTATCTGCCCGAAAACTTAGGATCTTTATGGTAGACATTGTAAGTGTGTATATATTCCATAGTTGATTGATTTCACCATGAACAATAGCTCTGTTATGTGTTTTAACAAGTCAATACAGAGTTATTGTGTATCTAAATACCTTAAACGTTTTCACCATCTCCAAACTAAAAAAAAAGAATCATTATACAAAATGTTTCATGGATTAGCTCCAGACTTTTTCTGTCTTTAATACCTTGTACACGTAAATAGCCCTTACAGTCTGAGAGGCAGGACAAAGGCGGGGATACTGTATAATGGAAAATTTTCGCGTCGCCAAATTTTCGCGGATTTGCCCCCAAAACCGGAGGATTAATTTTCGGGATTTTTAATTTTCGCGGATGTGAATATCCACAAAAATAAAAATTGTGTTTGTCCTGTAAAATATTGGCTTGACTGAAAAATCAAGACGTACAAGGAGAGAAAAGTGTAAAGAAACTACTCACTTTGTTATGACTGACACATTTGTTTAGACAGAATCGCGTTTTGGGGGTTTGGGAGGATACCCATCCTTTTTTTCACACAAAAAAAGAACACGGTATCCGTGTACACTTGGTTCTCTGGTTTTACTTTCAGGCGCTGTAGTTTGGCTATACAGTGAAATTAAACACCCGGAATGGAGACTTACTGGTAAGAGGAAAAAAAATATAATTACTCTAAAACCAGCAGGCACATGAAGTCGAAATTACGTCGTATTGACGTTGTGTGCCGGCAGGGAATATGGCGGGTTAAGCAAAGAAACATCAAGCCAAAAGTAAAATAATTTCCAAAGATCACCACATCTAATCATGTGGCAAGTTTGGGTAACAAAATCTTTGCGTCATCTGCATACACGGTCTAAAATCCGGGCCTAGACTACGTCTTTTTGTTCTGTTCCACCCGTTAACTTGTGGAAGAGCTGGGAAAAACTGATAGGACATTGCTCGCAGTTTATTGAAGTACCTTCAGACTTAAATACATTGTCAATGATGATTATTTTTGAGATTTTTGTGCTACAAATTACCCATTGAAGGCCTGAGGCGTCTCTTAAGTTTTGGGAAGATCTGTCGTATTTTCATTATTTTGTTCAGATCTTTGTGTTTACCACACTTGAAAAGGCACATATAAGAGTCCAACAGAGAAGAATTATCCCTTCTGATAAACTAATAAGACAAGAATTCCGCGAAATGCTATGTCGCACCTGCAGTGCACTTCCATAGTAGCAGAGGTCATGGCCCATTGATGTTCCATGCAATATTTCAACCAAATATACCAAGTGGTTCTGGAATAGAAGCTGATTTTGTTGTTTTTGCCATTTTTAGTAAAGGCAGCCAGCTTGGATTCTCAGCCTGGCTGAATTTTACCATTCTGAAGTGTTGCAGTCTGTTCATGCTTTATATGAAATTTGAAAAGGTTTTGGAGAAATTATTTGTGTTGCAATGGCAAACATCTTGGATTCCGTGCCTGGCTGAATTTTATCATTCTGAGGCATTGCAGTCTGGTCATGCTCCATATGAAATTTTTAAGAACCATAGGTGCAGTGGTTTTGGAGAAATTAATTAAATAGACTTTAACGCCAGGGTTAACGTAAATGTGAGCGCTTTTTTGTTGCAATTGTCACAAGGTATAGTTAGGTATATAATACACTTGTACTGCCTTGCGGTACAAGCCGGCTTTTATAGCGACGTGGTAGAGTGTTCGACTTTAGATCAAAAGTTCCCGGGTTCGATCCTCGGCCCGGGCGTGAGATTTTTTTGAGAGTCCGTGACAACTGGTGCCCAGTGGCGTAACCTATACCCTGTGACACAATGGCAGCCATCTTGGATTCTAGACCTGGCTGAATTTCACCATTCTGAAGTCTTGCAACCTGGTCATGCTCCATATGAAATTTGAGAACAATGGGTGCAATGGTTTTTAATTAAATAGAATTTAACGCCAGGGTTAACGTAAAATTAATGTGAACGGAAATTTGTTGCAATGGCGGCCATCTTGGATTCTTGACCTGGCTGATTTTTACCATTCTGATGTCTTGCAGTCTGGTCATGCTCCATATGAAAGGGGGAGTGCCTATAAGGCCCTTTTTCTGCCCAAGAGCAAAATGTTTTATTTTCAGCTGATGATTAGACTATAGCGTCCGCTATACTGAATCAATAGTGGTTAAGCTCCGTAAGCCCTACTTTTGGAACAATGGGATTATTAAAGTGGGTGGGGTAAATCAACATGAACCAGGGGTGTCATATTATAAGTTATTTTTCTCCTTCAAATTTAATGGCATCCATAAATACCTTCCTTTATAAGTTGAAGTAATGTCTTTGGTGACATCATTTCTCAAATTCTATCTTTTAAAGTAAAATCTTATGTCTGCAGAATTTCTTTTAGAGACACTGTCAATTTTCATTAATTTTGGTACTTTGAATTCAATATATTCTACCATATCTCTAGAACCAATGAATGATTTCTTACCAAACTAAAATTGGTTCGCCGTTGGGAGAGTGCAAACTGTTGATTAAATTTTGGTGACCTTGACATTTGTTTCAAGGTCACAGTAAGACTTAAAATGTTAATTTTAAGTCAAGTATTGGCCATTGTCTACACAGTAGCTCCTAAACTGATATGGAATCATGACTAAAGTGGCCTAAATTAAACATTATGAGGAGTTAAAGCACTAGTTATGATCAAATGGCCATGACATCATCTTCAAGGTCAAGGTCAAGGTTAGACTAGACATAGTTTAACCAAATATCTCACACAGCTAGTAAGCAGAAATTTAACAAATATGTATGTTTCTATTTATAAAACAATGCTTAATATGCATATAATGACCTTGACCTTGATCTGAAGGTCACCAATACATTCAGAAGTTCATTATTTTACAATATACTTTTCTATAACCTTTAAGTTTAACCCAATTCTGTTTCATCATGTTTGGCTAATACTGACCTTCAGACCAATGTCAAGGTCATTCTGTGCACATTAAACATTGATTTTCAAATGAAAACACTCATATTTGGTACATTTCTGCCGCCTGATTGATGAAATCTATTATTAAACTCTGTTTAGTCTAGCCATGACCTTGACCTTTAAGATGATGTCATGGCAATTTAATCATGATATCATCGCCATTTAATCATAACTAGTGCTCTAACTCCTCATAATGTTTAATTTAGGCCACTTTGGGAACAATTCCATATCAATTCAGGAGCTACTGTTTAGTCAATGGCCAAAACTTGACTTAAAATTGACATTATAAGTCTTACTGTGACCTTGAAACAAAGGTCAAGGTCACCAAAATTTAATCAACAGTTTGCACTCTCCCAATGGCGAATCCATGTTAGTTTGGTAAGAAGTCATCCATTGGGTCTAGAGATATGGTAGAATATACTGAATTCAAAGTACCAAAATTAATGAAAATTGACAGTGTCTCTAAAAGAAATTCTGCAGACATAAGATTTTACTTTAAAAGATAGAATTTGAGAAATGATGTCACCAAAGACATTACTTCAACTTATAAAGGAAGATATTTATGAATGCCATTAAATTTGAGGGAGAAATATAGCTTATAATATGACACCCCTGGTTCATGTTGATTTACCCCACCCACTTTAATAACCCCATTATTCCAAAAGTAGGGCTTACGGAGCTTAACCACTATTGATTCAGTATAGCGGACACTATAGTCTAATCATCAGCTGAAAATAAAACATTTTGCTCTTGGACAGAAAAAGGGCCTTATAGGCACCCCCCTTTGATAACAATGGGTGCAGTGGTTTTCAATTAAATAGAATTTAACGCCAGGGTTCACGTTTTAATGTGAACTGAAATTTGTTGCAATGGCGGCCATCTTGGATTCTCGACCTGGCTAATTTTTACCATTCTGAAGTCTTGCAGTCTGGTCATGCTCCATATGAAATTTGAGAACCATGGGTGCAGTGGTTTTGGAGAAATTAATATTTAACGCCAGGGTTAATGTAAATGTGAACGGAATGACGGACGGACTGACGGGGAAGCAACTCAACCATCCATTCTTTGCCTCCTTTGTCAATGGAGAATAGAGGAGCAAATTCTTTCCTTTGAGGATTGATCTGAGATCAACCCTCATAGGAAAGAATTTGCTCCTCTAAGAAGAAATTCGTTTCTTTGAGAGTAAACTTTCATTTTGAGAGGCTTTATTTCCAAATAGAAGCAAGCAGGAAGTCATAGACGTTGTTTCCTTTTGTAAAATAAAAGAAAATAAAAATAAAAAATAAAAAAAAAACGGCAGGAAACATGGAAGCGTATGCATACACCTTAAGACTTATTTAATTCTTATTTGCAGAAATACGCACAGACACCCCTTGCAGTGCGAGCTTCAGTAAAACTGTAGAAGACGTAAAGAGGAAAATGCTGTCATGTGACCTCTCCAGGGCAGAACCTTATCTAGAAAAGCTGGTTCCGATCTCCAAGCCTGCGGTTTATCACAAAGTTCGTGGCTTCGTTGCTGTTGAAATACCTGTGTTTGTGAGTGCAGCTTCCAGTAACCACTATGAGGAGGCCATACTTCTGATTGAACATATAAACTCTGTGGTGCGACCTCAATATACTAACATGAAGTTCTATTTCTTTGATATTGGATTGAAAGAGTCCCAGAGCCAAAAGGCGAGTATGGTTTCACTGTTCTACGGCAAAAAGTACCGAATGACAAATACGAAAGTAGCGCAATCGGTAGGGCACCTGACTCGTAAGTCAGAGGTCCTGGGTTCGAATCCCGGTCTGGCCACATACTTTCGTTTCTCCTTCCGCTGATTCAAGAAGGGCAGTTGTCAGTTACTGGCGAAAGTATGTGCACTTGGTACTGGTTAACCGCTAAGGTGGTCTAAGCCGGCCCAGGAATAGTGTGGTTAGGTTAACTGACCGTCCCGACATGACCTTAGTTGTTTACCGTGGACGTTAAGCATCAAATCAACCAACCAACCAACCAGGATTTTGGCAGGTAATTAAATTAGCTAAGGCAAGACGGTTTTAGATGCGTGCATAAGACGTTCCCTGCCTTTAACTTTGAATCACGTTTTTTAAGCTGGCTTTGATTTTGACGCATGTTTTTTAGCTGGTTTTGATTTTGACACACGTTTTAAGTAGGTTTTGCCTTTGACTCACGTTTTCAAGCTGGCTTTGACTTTGATACACTTTTTTTTTCGCTGGCTTTGACTTTGACACATGTTTTTAAGCTCGCTTTGACTTTGACACACGTTTTCAAGCTGGCTATGACTTTGACACACGTTTATAAGCTGGCATTGACTTTGACTCACTTTTATTAAGCTGGTTTTGACTTTGACTCACATTTTTAACCTGGCTCTGACTTTAACACACGTTTTTTCAAACTGGCTTTGACTTTGACAAACGTTTTTAAGCTGACTTTGACAAACGTTTTTATGTTTTTGCCACACGTCAAAAAGTACCGAATGACAAATGCGAAAGACCTAGATTTAGGCAGGTGAACTCAACTGAGGCAAGACGGTTCTAGCTGCGTGCATAAGACGTTCCCTTCATATGTGCGATCGCAGCAAGCATTTGACTTTCTTTTATGTCCATGACACAAGGTTTTGACCTGACTTCGACTTTGACTCACGTTTTTTAAACACGCTTTAAGTAGGTTTTGACTTTGACTCACCGTTTTTAAGCTGGCTTTGACTTGTGACACACATTTTTAAGCTGTCTTTGACTTTGACACACCTTTTTTAAGCTGGCTTGGACTTTGACATACGTTTATAAGCTGGTTTTGACTTTGACTCACGATTTTAAGCTGGCTTTGACTTTGACACACGTTTTTAAGCTGGCTTTGACTTTGACTCACGTTTTTATACCCCGCCACACGTTAGTGGCGGGGTATTATGTTTTCCTGCTGGCTGTACGTGTGTCCGTCCGTCCGTCTGTCCGTGAGCACTTCGTTCCGTTCGATAACTTGAGTAATTATGAACTGATTTTCTTCAAACTTGGCATAAGCATTGGTTCTGGGAATATCTCGGTTGGGATTGTTAATAGGCAAATTTTGATATCTTCCAATGGAGTTATTGCCCTTGGCATGGTCTTAAAAATAGTTTTTCGTCTGTAGTTCCTTTACACTATGAAATGTCTTGATGAAATTTCACAAAAATGATCTAAGTAACATAAGCTTTCTGTTAGAAGCAGAATTTTGTCAATCTGGGTTATCTGTCCCTGCCCTGGGGCTATATACATGTATGAAATAATGAAAAAAATGTGTATAAAATCAGAGTAGAGAGGGATTTTTCTGAAACTTGTTATTAATTATCATATTAATATAATCTCTTCATCATGATCAAAATTTTGTCCCCAAGTGGTTATCTGCCCCTGACACAAGCTGTATACATATATGAAATCATTAAAAAAATGCATATAAAATCATATTTTCGGTCTATCTTGATGAAATTTCATAGAAATGATTGAAATAACATAAACTTTCCGTTACAAGTAGTATTTAGTCCACATAGGTTACCTGCCCCTGCCCCAGAGCTATATACACGTACAAAATTATGAAAAAAATCTGTATAAAATCAAAGATGAACAGGATTTTTCTGAAACTTACAACACATTATCTAGGTAATATGAGCTTCATGTCATGATAAAAATTATGTATAAAAGATAAAAGAAGGGGTATTGGTTTGCAGAGGCGGGGTATTACGCAGTCGTTTACGATGCTTTTATTTAAAACTGGTTCTGATTTTGACACACGTTTTTAAGCTTGCTTTGGCTTGCTTTGACTTTCACACACGACCTTTAAGCTGTCTTTGACTTTGACACACGTTTTTAAGCTGGCTCTGACTTTGACTCACGTTTTTCAAGCTGGCTTTTACTTTGACTCACGTTTTAAAGCTGCCTTTGACTTTGACTCACGTTTTTAAGCTGGCCGTGTCTTAAACACTCGTTCTTAAGCTGGCTTTGACTTTGACACACGTTTTTTAGCTGGCTTTGACTTTGAATCACGTTTATTAAGCTGGCTTCGACTCTGACACACGTTTTCAAAACTGGCCTTGACATTGAATCACGTTTTGAAGCTGGTTTAGACTTTGACACACGTTTTTTGAAGTTGGCTTTGACTTTGACCCACGTTTTTAACTTGACATTGACTTTGACTCAAGTTTTTTAAGCTGGCTTTGACTTTGACACACGTTTTTAAGCTGGCTTTGACTTTGACTCATGTTTTGAAGCTTGTTTTGACTTCGATACGCGTTTTTAAGCTGGTTTTGACTTTGACTCACGCTTTAAATCTGGTTTTGACTTTGACACACGTTTTTTTTAAGCTGGCTTCGACTTTGACACAAGTTTTTAAAGCTTGTTTTGACTTTGGCTCTTGTTTATAAGCTGGCTTTGACTTTGACTCGCGTTTATTAAGCTGGCTTTGACTTTGACCCAACTTTTTTAAGCTGGCTCTGTCTTTGACTCACGTTTTTAAGTAGGGTTTGACTTTGACTCACGTTTTTAACTGGCTTTGACTTTGTCTCACGTTCTTTAAGCTGACTCTGACTTTGATTGCGTTTTTAATGTGGGTTTGTCTTTGACTCACGTTTTTTAAGCTGGGTAGACTTTGACTCACGTTATTTAAGCTGACACCGACTTTGACTCACGTTTTTTAAGCTGGCTCTGCCTTTGACTCACGTTTATTAAGCTGGCTCTGACTTTGACTCACGTTTATTAAGCTGGCTTTGACTTTGACTCATCGTTTTTAAGCTGGCTCTGACTTTGATTCACGTTTTAAGCTGGCCTTGACTTTGACTCGTTTTTAGCTGGCTTTGACTTTGATTCACGTTTTTTAAAGCTGGATTTGACTTTGACTCACGTTTTCAATGTGGCTTTGATTTTGACTCACGTTTTTTAAGCTGGCTCTAACTTTGACTCACGTTTTAAGCTGGCTCTGACTTTGACTCACGTATCTTTAGCTGGCTCTGATTTTGACCCACGTTTTTATGCTGGCTCTGACTTTGACTCACGTTTTTAAGTTGGCTCTGACTTTGACTCATCGTTTTTAGCTGGCTCTGATTTTGACTCACGTTTTAAATCGGTATTGACTTTGACACACGTGTCTTTAGCTGGCTCTGATTTTGACCCACGTTTTTAAGCTGGCTCTGACTATGACTCACGTTTTTTAGCTGGCTCTGACTTTGACTCACGTTCTTTTAGCTGGCTGTGATTTTGACCCACGTTTTTAAGCTGGCTCTGACTTTGACTCACGTTTTTAAGATGGCTCTGACTTTTACTCATCGTTTTTAGCTGCCTCTGATTTTGACTCACGTTTTTTAAATCGGTATTGACTTTGACACACGTTTTTAGCTGGCTTTGACTTTGACTCACGTTTTAAAGCTGGCTTTGACTTTGACTGACGTTTTTAAACTGGCTTTGACTTCGCACACGTTTTTAAGCTGACTCTGACTTTGACTCACGTTTTTTAAGCTGGTTTTGACTTTGACTCACGTTCTTTTTAAGTTGGTTTTGACCTCGTCTGCTTTCTGATTTATCAAGCATTTGTTTATTTATTTATTTTTTCAATTTAGTTTACGGCCATTTCAATAATATTTCGCTATTATTCAGCTAAAACACCCGACCTCATGCATGGCAAACTTCCCAGCGGGCACATGACGTCAAAATGACGTCGCACTGACGTCGATGCGACGTCACTATGTCGCATCAACGTCAGTACGACGTCATTTCAACGTCATGTGCATGCTGGGTTGGCTTTCTCACTTGTACTCAGAAAGAGGCTGGATGCATGGCTAGATGACTTGCAATTTTACGACCTTTCAAACAGTATTTCAGTCACATCAGGACGGTGGAAAGTTGATAATAAAAGGCTGTGTGCCGCTTAGGTTTGGAAAGACTTCCGCCTCAAGCGGGTCTCGAACCCGGGACCGCTAGACCAGCATGCCGGTGCTTCATTTTTACTGAGCTACCGCCTAATTATCACCACTAATATTTTCATTGAATATATTATTGACATGGCCAATGTTCCTGAGCACACAGTGTAGTCTTAGATTATACTGCTTTCTTGCTCATAAACAGGAGCAGTCTAATTATCGTCTTACATACCGACATGTTGTTTCTTTCAGGTGAGGGATTTATGCAACTGTACAGTGTTAAAGTTCCCTTTCAGCAGCTTTCCGTCATACTTTGAAGACTTGAACAGTTATTGTTGGAAACCTGTTATCATCAAGGTAAGTGCAGTGGGTGTGGTCAGTGTAGTCCAGTCCACTGAAATTTGCGGAATGCTAAGTGAGAGTGACGTCACAGAGGCACTAAGCCACAATATGAATCGCATAGGCTTGACAGAAACGCCCGGATGCCGTCACGGCTGCAAAACCAGGAACAAAATTATTGATATAATCATTTTTGATATCAAAATGCTTTCCAATTATATTGAATATCGATGATTAGATTTGTAGTTATCTACAATTCCAGTTTTAGATATGCAAAAATAGTTATACGATCTGTTTCTATTACAGATCGCGCTTTTGACAAATAATTTTGTGATGTGGATGGATACCTCAGTACGCTTCCAGCAGCCAAACCTTGACCATCTGTTTATACAAGCAAAGCAACAAGGCGTCATGGCTGCTCGAAACAACTTCAGTGTCGCCTCACATACTCGTCAAG
Organism: Ctena decussata; assembly: GCA_963989385.1. NCBI lineage: Eukaryota > Metazoa > Mollusca > Bivalvia > Lucinida > Lucinidae > Ctena > Ctena decussata. Next base: position 82,946,524 of record OZ022499.1, on the reverse strand, counting down.
ACACCTTCAACTTTCTACAAGAAACACCATGTCTGTTTAGAAGCTTGGGGGAATTTCAAGGCAGCTTAGTACTATTTCACAGTAGTCACACGGTGGTGTACGATCTTATATTACAACCTTGGGTAGCATGTGCTCTGATTGAAGACTGCATGAAAACTAGGCATTATTCGTGGTGGATTATAGGCTGTAAAGGACACCGACATTATCATGAATGTCACAGATTTGACCAATCAGTATTAAATATTTTGATATACAGAGTATTCCATAAATCATATTCAGACCATGTAATAAACGAAAGTTTTGTTCAGCTGAATAAACTTGAGCATAAATTTAAACTGAATTTCTGAAATAGGCCTAATCTTGTCTGTCAGTGTATCTCTGACATCATGTTTGTCAGTACTGATTTATTTTGTGACATCTGGTCTCGGTCAGTATTCATTTATTTTGTGACATTCATTTACTTTATGACAACTTGTTTGTCAATATTCATTTATTTTGTGACGTCTGTCAGTGTTCATTTTATTTTGTGACATCTTGTCTGTCAGTATTCATTTCATCTGTGACATTTTATCTGTAGTATTCCATGTATCTCTGAGATTTTGCATGTCAGTATTTATTTTAGCTCTGACATCTTGTCTGTCAGTATTCATTTTTATCTCAGACATCTTGTCTGTAAATATTCATTTATTATGTGACATCTTGTCTGTTAGTGTTCATTATTTGTGACGTCTGTCTGTTTTATAGGAAAGGATATTGTATTTGTGAAGCTATTTTTATCTTTCACACACATATTCCCTCTATTTTCTGCCAGATATACTGCATGACATAATCTCTGCATGTCAACCTATATTTTTATCACCGAACATGTCGCCTGAAGCGTGTTTCATTGTTGTTTGTGTCTCGACGTTTTTACCACTGGTAGGCCTATAGAGACTTTGATATAACGTAAACAAAAGCATGTTGAATGATAAAGACAGACAAGATGTCAATGATAAAATGCACAGGGATAGACAAGATGTCACAGTTAAAATGTATAGTGATAGACAAGATGTCACAGATTAAATGTATAGTGATAGACAAGATGTCACAGATAAAATGTACAGGGATAGACAAGATGTCCAGATAAAATGTATAGTAATAGACAAGATGTCACAGATAAAATGTATAGTGATAGATGAGATGTCACAGATAAAATGCATAGTGATAGACAAGATGTCACAGATAAAGTGCATGTTGATAGACAAGATGTCACAGATAAAATGTATAGTGATAGACAAGATGTCACAAATAAAATGCATTGTGATAGACGAGCTGTCACAGATAAAATGTATAGTGATAGACAAGAGGTCACAGATAAAGTGCATGTTGATAGACAAGATGTCACAGATAAAATGTATAGTGATAGACAAGATGTCACAGACAAAGTGCATGTTGATAGACAAGATGTCACAGATAAAATGCATAGTGATAGACAAGATGTCACAGATAAAATGCATTGTAACAGACAACATGTCACAGATAAAATGTATAGTGATAGACAACATGTCACAGATAAATTGTATAGTGATAGACAAGATGTCACAGATAGAATGAATGTTGACAGATATGATGTCACATGAAATTAAAACAGAAATACAAGCTGTCACAAATAAAATAAATACTGAACGACTTGATGGCTTACTCGAGATTTTACAGCCCTTTCGATGGTATTTCAGTCATATCAATTAAAGGGTGATAAAGGACCCCATATACCCCATTTGTATTTTGGAAAGAATGATTTGAACCTTGCGCTGCTGACTTAGCAGGCCAGTGTGTAATTCACTAAGCTATCAAGCCTCCTAAAATACTGGTAGACAAGGTGTCACACATAAAATGAATACTTACTGACGCCACAGATAAAAAGAATCCTGACAGACTGGTGATGGATGCCTTAGAATTTACAGGCCTTCAACAGTATTTTAGTCATGTCAATAATAAAAAGGTAATCCCTGTTTGCAATGGTTCTACCTTTGGATTTGAAAAGAATTCCGCCTCCACCAGGATTCAAACTTGGGTCTCTAGCTTTGTAGGCCAGTGCTTAACCTGCTGTCTAGGGATGCAATGTAAACAAAAGTGGGACATTAAATGGGACACCACGTCTGCACATATTTTTACCATTTTATTCTAGCTTATGGTATCCAAAGTAGGTCATTTAAGTTGCCAACTATAATGGCCCAAATCATTGTGTTTAGACCTTTTTATGCAAAACTCAGGGAAGTCTCATTTGATCACGGTCATTTGCAATGACAAAACTACATAGTGGGAAACTTGCAGCGATACACGACTAACTTATTCATGAATTTTAACTCTGATAGAGGAATGGGGCCTTTAAATGAAGGCTTTTCATGACACTGATTCTCAGGTGTCATTATACACTCTTCAATTTCTGGGAATAGAACCGCTGCCGTTAAGGGTCATTGTCAGATAGTTTACAAAGGAAAGCGCACATGTTCTGAAATAAATAATTTTATTTAAATATTATTATTAAATATTATTAAATATACATTTATTTTATTTTTGATAATACAAATATAAAATGATATTTTTATGCAGACTACATACTGATTTCAGATCCAACAGTTTTAGCCATACCGTATTAATCCTAATAAATGCCCCTGCTCTAATAAATGCCCCCTGTCTCATTTCCAAATATTATGTTTCATTGACTTGCCAACTTCTGTGTTTCCCATCGGTTTTACAAAGGGAAACAACATGAATTATTGTTTGCTTCTCAGGAGGATGAAGCTCTTCCAAACAGGGCTCACCCTTTAAGGAAAGAATTTGCTCCTAGAGGAGCAAATTCTTTTCTTTAAGAGTAGACCCCTATTGAGAAGGAACAATGAACATAGTAGAATTGATTCCTCTTAAAGTATATCCATTCATGTTACCTTGTACTTTTGCTGATCCGAAGTATTTTTGCAGTGGTAGATTTACTTCTCTGTGGGCTCTGAATAACACCACCCCTCGGGGCTTTTAATAGAATCAATACGGTATACGACATATACAAACTAGTCCTCTAAGTTAGCAAACCTTGTGGAATGAAAATCCATCTTGAGTTCCATTATTTCTCCAGAAATTATATGTTGTGCTACCCGAATGTGCTTAAATATTGGGACACCTTAATCCATTAGTTCTCCATTTGGGACAAATGGAAACTTAATGGTTTTAGGTGTTCCGATTAAGCACTTCAAGGTTTGTCAGATTCACTGCGATTCTACTGAGTATCCACAACATATTTAATAGCAAAAAGTATCTAAGGAAAATATTAAAACACACCTCTGAGATTTTAAGCTGAATGGGCACACCATCAGGGGAAGTAACTCGGCAGTTTTCAGTTTGCCTTCCTTGTTAATGTGTCCTGCTCTTAAAGGAGCCAGTTTGCTTATCATCTAGGAACAAACTGCTTCTTTTCAAGTGCAGGGTTTGAGGTTATATAACTTGAGAATAATCTCAAACTCAAAATAAAGCACACTGATTGGTTGCTTCCGAGCATGTACTCGGAAGTAGCCGATAAGTATTCATTATTTTGAGTTTGAGAATGTACTCAAGTTTTATAACCTCTGGGCCAGGCTTCATTCAGGAATTTAACGGGTTTTATTGTCCGGGGAAGCAAACAAGAAGTCCCAAAAGTTGCTTCTCTCTATAAAAATGGCAAAAAATCATAAATGTGTACCTATTCACCTTAATGAAACCCAAAAACATTCCATTAGGCACATGAGGTCGAAATGACGTCTTTCTCACGTCGATATGACGTCATTACGTCACATCGACGTCAGTACGACGTCATTACGAAGTTATGTGCCTGCTGGGATGTGTTTTGGTGGAGACTTGCAGAAAATTTTCCCAAGAATCTTGTTTGTTTTTTCTAGAATTTAGTAAAACTATATCCTACCTAATGGGCCTTTTTATAAATTTTTAGATCTAGTTTGTTTTCTGCGCACCGTTCCATTCGACACAATTCCATTGGCAACTGGATCTTTATTGTCCTTAAACACAACTTCACCATTTGCTACAAGTCTATTTTCAAAGTTTTCAAACTTTGTTTTGTCTTTAGTAGCTGCTGGTTTCCTTCTATAGGTGTTGATATAGAAATTGAGGAATAGAATAGCCACAATGGTTGTGAATCCCTGAATATACGCGACAAATATCCAGGGATAATTACATTCCATAAACAAGAACTGTGAGTTATGTATAGTCACGATGAAAAACTGAGCCTGCAAAAAAAATCAGATGATAAATGGTAGAGTTATTATAAAATTAAGAAATGTTGTTGTTGTTGTTTTTTCACTGAGTAAACGCACTGCACTTCTCTCTCTGTCTCTCTTTCTCTCTCTCTTAAACTATAATCTCTTGGAATCTCTTTCCGTTTAATCTGTCACACACACACACACACACACACACACACACACACACACACACACACATTGTCAATGATATATCTTCGAAAAGCTCCAGTGAGCTAAAATTGAAGGCTTGTCTAATTATTATCTTGGCTTTACACCAATTCCATAAAGGTTAATTGAAAGTGTGAGTGCAATGTTGTATACACCTTACGTATGTTGTCCTGGAAAACGTTGTGGCAACCTTACTGAACAACGTAACTATCATTAACAAGTCACATCCTTGTTGCAACGTTATACTGTATGCTTAGAGTGTTTGGTTTGGGTAATATAAGATACTACTTACAAGTTGTAATACGGTGACATATCGTTTCCACCATATAAATTTTTGAAATTTTGGCCCCAGAGCTGTCATTCCGTAGTAGAAGTACATCACTACGTGGACAAAAGCATTCACCAAACCATGGAACGTACCAAAGCCACCTACAAAATAAAAGAATAAAAATGATAAAAGATGTTACATAATTGCTTTTAGAGCGATAGAGATAGTGAAAGTACGCGGGACTTTGAGATGAGATGTCTGAGATGAGGTGTCGAAGGTTACTGAACATCTCTTACAAGGACCATGTCACTAATGAGGAAGTCTGCAGAAAGATCCAAGCAGTCAGTGGAGAATATGACAAGCACCTGACCTTGGTCAAGAAACGGAAACTGTGGTTTGGCCACGTCTCAAGGCCACCTGGCTTAGCACGGCACTGTGAAAGGAAAAAGAAGAGGTAGGCAAACGAAGAGGTGGGGAGACAATATTAAAGGAGAACAGGTATGGACTTTGCCAGCTCAGTTAGGGCAGCTGAAGACAGGACTAGGTGGAAACAGATTGTTGTAAAGTCATTTGTTGTGCCCCAACGACCTGGCTGGGTTATGAAATAGACTATACCCCAGCAGGCACATGACGTCAAAATAACGTCGTAGTGACGTCGATGCGACGTCATAACGTCGCATCGACGTCAATACGACGTCATTTCAACGTCGTGTGCCCGCTATTGCTTTTACAAACAGTATTGAATCAACAGTGAATCAACGTTGATTCAACGTTGACTGAAGGTGTGCCTGCTGAGCTTACACATACTCCAATCTGACCTGTAACGCTTGCCATCTCACCAGGTCGTTTTAACAGTACGTCGGGGTAAAAACAGCTATTTCAAAAGAGAGAAAAAGTAAATTAATATAGGGTGGCGTTTTACTATTTATTCCCTGGATATCCATAAATAGATCTATAAATTTATTACGGATATTTGCCAATGCGGCAAATTTTATGGATATCTAAAAATCGAATTATAGATACGCAATATTTTGCTGTATTTTTGTATATCCATAAATCGAATTATGAAAATCCAAAAATCGATATTTGAATATCCATAAACAGGCAATATATAGTAAAAACAACACCAAAAACAACACCCCAAATTTAAGAAGGCCTACTTTTGCCCGCAAATTTTATTTGCAGTGTAGCCCTTTGTGGACTACCTGGAACTTTTATGACATGTACCCCCACCACCAGAACACTGGCCAACATCTGCAGTGGAACGCATGCAAAAGTGTCGATCACGTGACTTACCTGGAACTATTATGACTCCCCACCACCAGAACATCGGCAGACATCCATGGTGAAACACGTGCAGAAATGTCACCTGGTTATTTTTCTTCCGTAAGATGAAAAACACCTGCAAACAGCACAACCATAATATAGGTCTATAATATGAAAATCAAATACTTAACTTTTATAGCTAACACATACTCCTAAACAATGACAACACACATAATACAAAACATTTAAATCCAGTAACCCATTGCATTCTGGGTATTTTTGTCGTCTACTGAAATTGTCGTCTGCATAAAAAATCAAGAACATTTTGACATTATTGGTCTCACTAATTCTTGTAGAAATAATGTCTAGGCAGCAAACAGTTTGGATCTCAGATCAGGCCTGCTCTGGGTCCAAACTGTTTGCCCAGATACCCCTAAAGGGGTATCCCGAATGGAATGGGTTAATTGCAAATGTTACCTTTTCAAAGCCTGTGAAACTGACCTAAAGTCACCAGAAGCATTCACATATGAGCCGCGACACGAGAAAACCAACAATGTGGTTGTGCGCCCAGCGCAGACTCAGATCAGCCTGGGCATCTGCCCAGTTTGATCAGACGCTTCGTTAAGAGCTCAAATGGTAGCTAAGGGTCTAAGCTACCTCCATGCGGACAGCGAAGACTCTGATCAGACTGGGCGGATGCCCAGGCTGATCTGAGTCTACGCTGGGCGCACAACCAGATTGTTGGTTTTGTCGTGTCGCGGCTCATATTTCATCATGTCTGTTTCATATTAAAAGTAGGCTTCGCCACATATAAAAGTCTAAAAAATTAGGCAAAACCAAAACAGATCACAGTGAAACAGTTATAATAAACTTAACGCAAAACTTAAACACAACTGTTATACATGATTTCAAAATCTTGACCTTGATTTAAGTTATAATATTTAATGATTCCATTTCTGTCTAAAGTTCCTGATCAAGGCCTACACTGTTCCCTTGAAATACAAAATATTCTAGAGAACTGCTTACAACTTGAATAAAATCAGTCAACCCTTGAATTGAAAATGGACCTGTCTGCAGTGCAGACGAGTCTACTTATCATTAATGAGTTAAACCCAGCAGACACATGACGTTGAAATGATGTCTTACTGACGTCGATGCGACGTAACGACGTCGCATCGATGTAAGTATGACGTCATTATGACGTCATGTGCCCGCTGGGAAACTTACTGTGTCAAGAAGTTCTATAAACTTGGCAATGTAGAATAACCAGGCCGCTCGCGCCATCTACAAGTGAAACGAAAAAAATCCTTTGAAATAATTGATACCCCTTCATTTTTTTAAAAAAAAAAAATGCCAATTTTTCCTGGTTGGTTTCAAGAAAGACATACCCCCTTGCCGATACACAGCTTTGAGTCAACATTGAATAAACGTTGAATCAAAAGTTATTGAATGTTGATTCAACGCTGGGTGCCCAGAAGGCCCTTTCCTATCAAAGTCTTTTCTTAAACTTGAAACTTTCTCCATTCAGAAGCAAATTATTTCCCTTGAGAGAAACCTCCAATTTCGAAGGGAGACAATTTTTTCGGGGAAAAAATTTATATGATTTAAAGATTGTCTCCCTCGTTAACTCCATGTTTTCAGAAACAAATATTTTAACAAAATTTCGTTAGACAATATGTAATAGTCTCATAATTAACCGTACAAGTTCTGAGAAAATGCATTGTTTGTCGATATATGTGGATTGAAAAATAATCTTTAAAAATGCAAATTACCTATTTCCTAAGGGCCTATAAGAATATCGATTTTGACCACGTGTGTCGTGTGATCATGTACAGGTATTTTTCTTATTCATGCACGTGATTGTGACGTATGAATACATTATTATCTGAACGAAAGCTATAAGCTTATTGAGTTCATCTCCAAAAAATACATAATATTAAAGATGCCAAGGTGGGTTATTAAGTATGTATCATAATGTTATGTTGATGGACATTTAACATGTAAACTATTCTGAAATATTGTAATCATTAGAATAGTAAAATGAGAGAGAGTGATAGAAAATAATTATACTAATAAAAAAAACATAAAATGGAAGTGGCGGAAGCGACAACAGACAGGGAAGGACACATTGCCAACTGATCACATATAAATATAATAGATATAGCGACACAGCAAATTGTAATTGTCTCTTTCCTAAGGTTGTAAATAATGTCAAATTCTGAAAATTTAATCTAAAATCGTTTGGTTGTCTCTATATATTTCTGCAAAATATTAGAATGTTTATGTCATGGTTCAATGATTCGTCACCACGAAGAAGAATTTTAGTATTGATATGTGGTATAGCCGACAATACTTGAAACATTTCATCGCGTTGTAAATTATATCTGTTACATACAAAGAGGAAATGGTAGGCATTCTCGATAGCCGCCCCACAAGCACAAGATGGTGACTCTGAGATGTTCTTTAAATAAAGGTCATTGTTCAAAGAACTGCAACCTGTACGAAGTCGAGTATGCAGAATCTGACTTTTCCTTTTACCATGATTGAAGTATTTTGGTATGGCAGTTCAGTTTTGATTTAAGAAAGATTTAAATGAATGCAATGTACTGATTTGCTTTGCTGCTCCGGGTAAGCTGTTCCATTCTCTAATCGCAGTGGGTACAAAGGAAGTATAATATAATTGGGTTCTACAGTTAACCGTGGTATAATCATCCGCATTTCTTAAGTTATATCTAGAAGTTTCACTAACAGATGTGGGGACAAGAGAGCTTAAATATAGAGGGGTCAGATCATGCTGCATTTTGAATAATAAACTTAATTTATGCTTCAGACGTCTATCTTGTAGAGATTCCCAACCTACTTCTTGATATAACGATTGTAGTGAAACTAAAATAGCTGCCCCAGTGACAATACGTGCTGCCTCGTTTTGAATTTTGCTTGATTTTTGACAACGGCTATAGTAATGAATTCATTATCAAAATCATAAGTGACGATGAAAAGAGGTTGGCGCATCTAATCTATAGTACCTGACCAGTCTGTTCAATGTGTTTGGGTACACATCCATGTTTTTCCATCATTTATACTAACATTTTTTTTTAAATTTCTTGTTTGCTTTCCAGAATGAGGAAACTCATCTTGGCAAGCCAAGGGTACTAAGCCCACTTTGTTCCTTGCTTAAGGAAAACGTGGACATAGTACCCTTGGCCTGCCAAGACGGAGGAAACCATTCCAAAGAGGGATCTACATGTACTATTAAAGGGGAAATCTCTCAGGGAAAAAATCTTTCCTTTAAAAGTTGGGCTCCATCGAGGAGGGAGGCAAATACGAAAATGGCAGGGTCAAGTCGAGGAACTTCGGACAGCGGGTAAATTCGGACATAACATTGCAAACAGTGAAAATCCAGATTCTCATCAGGATTTTCACTGTTTGCCCAGTTAATTTTGTTTTAATTCCAAACAACTGACATACAAAGGAAACAATGTCACTGTCCGAATTTACCCGCTGTCCGAATTTACCCGACTTCACAATGATGCACGGGGCTAAACTTACCCTGACAGCTGTCGGTGTGTTGGAATAATCTACAGGTTGACATCCTAGGGAGTAGTCAAATAACCAACCTCCAAGTAACAGCTGCAACAACAAGTATTACCACTGGAACTTTACAGAGAAAAGAATCACAGCCACTGGGCACACAACCTTAAATCAGCCTTGAATCAACCTTCATTCGTCATGACGTTGAATCAATGTTGAATCGAGGTTGAGTTAAGGTTTGAATCAGCCTTGAATCAACATTGATTCAACGTCATGACGTTGAATCAAGGTTGATTCTAGGTTGTGTGCCTGCTGGGTAGCTTCTTCTTGTATTGCCAAACCGTGATCTAGACACGCTTCAAAACTTCGATTGCCAGTCACTTTCTAAATGCAAATAAATCAAAACATGAAATCTTTTGAGAAATGAGAGGATGTAACCGCCATCATACCACCCCACCCTTCACCGCCCCGCTCCTCCTCCAAATATTACGCAGTATATTCAAGCCGCGTTTAGAGAATATTTAGTACGAAGAGGCATGCTTGAATTAAATACAGCTTTCTTTATTCACGTTCAAAGAGTATTCAAGGAAAAATGTATTAACGCCCGCCGAAGGCGGAGGGATATTGTTTTCTCCATGTCCGTCTGTCCTTCCTTCCATCCGTCCGTCACGCCTGTCCGGTGGCATAGCTCTAAGTACTTATAAGCGCAATTTCATGAAACTTAAAGTCACCATAATGCGCTGATGGCCGTCAAGCTTTGTCAGAGTGGCATAAGTAGTGCATGAGTTATTGCCCCTGAACTGATTTAAAATTATCAAATTGAGCCATAACCAATGAACAGAATTTCATGGAACTTATAATAATGAATATGTATGACTATAATACGGATTTGCGCTTAAGGGTTTGTCTGAATGGCTTCAATAGTGCATGAGTTATTGCCCTTGAATCTGTGAAAACGGTAACCAACTATCAGAGTTTCTTGAAACTTATACTAAAATGTATCATGCTAATCCAGATGCGCATGATTGACTTAAGAACTACCAGCGTTATTGCCCTTGAATCAGTGTAAAACTAACAACAGAAAGTCATGAAAATTAATTCCAATGTGTATTATCATGCCAAGGTGGTGCACATCAAGTTTTATCAGAATGGCATCATTTCACCCTTGAATTGATTTAAAATCTGCAAATTGGCCATAACTAAGGTGTCAAGGAACCAAATTTCATGAATCTGAATATAAATAGCATATACGTATCACCGTGTTGAATTGCTGTGCATGCAGGTTTTATTAAAATCATGAGCCTCCCTAATGCATGAGTTATGACTCTTTAATTAATTTAAAATCCGCAAGTTTAGCCGTAACTAAATAACGAATATGAAACTTAAACTATCAGCAACTTCGGCGGAACGAATTTCCAGTCGTGCATATTAACTCTTTAAGCACCAAAAAGCAGACAACAAAAATTATGTCTGCAAAAATTCCAAAAAATGACTTGTCCAAGACATTTCATATTGAGAATTCAAAGACTAGAGGACAAACTGTGTAGATCCACATGAGGCGGCTCATTATCAGCCGCCTCATCAGGATCTACGCTGTTTGCAAATATTATTTTCGTCACTGGTGTTCTGTGTTGTGTTTTTTTCGAGTAAATGTACAGTTTTGCCGGTAGCACTGCTGGCGATCCGCGACAGCTCTATCTGGTGAATTGAAGAAATTGATCTGATATTTTCCTTTTAGTAAAGGCCAACAGTGTCTTGAAATCAACAAAGTAGACCTACCCAGTTTGTGCGTGTACAATACCCGGCCATTTCAGGCCATTCGACCTATTTTACACAATCATCAATCCTTGATCGGAATAATGTCCAAGTCATCACATTACGATCAGATTCTAGGCCATAGCTGTGTTTTATACAGCAAGACGTGAATCTTTGCCAAGCAGTCGAAACATAACGTATATGAAGGACACAACAACAGCAACAAAAATACACTGAAGAAACTAACAGATAAAAGATGTTATCAAGGGCGTAGCTACTTATACGGCAAATACGCAAGTGCGTATTGAAATTTTGTCAAAATTGACAAAATTTCAAAACGCACCTGCATATCTGCATGCTGAAAATTTATAAATTAGACAATACTTCAATACCAATTAACAAAGTGGCTGAAATACTAGCTTTCCCTTCAAGAAGTAGAGAATAAAACATGGTTGTGCGTATTATGAAATTGCCCCTAGTTACGCCCCTGGTTATAACATTCAAGAAATGCATGTATTTACTTTAAAAACGCTCTTATATGATTAAGAGGCTAGACATATGCTCTTAAAGATATAGTTGTCTGGCCTTGTATGTGTCTTCAGGTTTTATAATTCATAAGCGTAGGAAGGTTTTCAGAATTTTTGGCCAACATTTTTAGATTTTTTACACACACTCGCGGATTCCGACTGTTCAGTGCTCGGGGGTCTTTAGGAGATTACAGGGGCATGCTCCCAGGAAAATTCTGAATATCTAAAATCCTGCATTCTGGGCCTTTTCTGATTGCATTTTCAATGTTTTATGCTTAACATTTCTATTCAAACTATTTTTTTTTTTTTTTTTTTTTTTTTTTGGGGGGGGGGGGGTGGGGGGGGCAAAACAGTTGTTGCCCTCATTCAAAAATATTTGTGGGGACTGGGCTTGCTGCCCTTCTCCTGCGCTTATAATGTGATCGTTTATCATGATTATGTACCTTATTGTCAATGTTATGTTCGACTATCGCTCGAAAAAGATTCATGTCTTGCTGTATAAAACACAGCTATGGTCTAGAATCTGATCGTAATGACTTGGTCAATTTATCCGATTTCGATCAAAGATTGACGATTGTGTATAATAGATCGAATACGAACAGAAATGGCCGGGTATTGTATTGTTTGGTTGAGACAGTATTTCAGTTTACATCGAGCCGTCTCCCAGAGAGAGGGAGAAAGAAAAGAGAACTACTTCGCCCGACCACGACCATCCCTATATTATATTAGACAGTGACTCACTTCTCGAACAATATATGCAGAAAATAGCACCATTCCAAAGTTGTAGACGATCAAGAGAGGCTTGACTTCCAAAGGTTTCTTGTTTCTCATCCATCGTGGGCCAAGGTAAATAAAAGCTAAATAAGCGACAATGATGAGCGATGGTATAACAGGATTGGCAACAAATAACTTGTCTTTAACTCTTGGATCTGAAAATAAAAAATGATCCGCTTTAAACAATATATGACGCCCAGCAGGTATATGACATAGTCCTGACGTCGATGCGATGCAATGACGTCGCATCGACTTCAGAACGACCTCATTTCGACGTCATGTGCCCGCTGGGACGGCTACACTGCAACTCATGTTGCATGACACTTGTTTCTTGCAACCGTTGGGTTAAAGGTAAAGGTTTCTTTAATAGCCTAATAGCCGTAGGGGCAGTGGGGTTAGAGACCCACTGTATCTTGGGCACAGCAGATGGAAGGCGGAGCCCATCTCTCTCCTTTCGCTGCCTTATCCTTCCCTGATTCGAAATAGGTACCCATTTACTGCTGGGTTGACAGAGTTTTCCAGTCGTCGGATGGCGACGGTTAGCCGCGATTTCACGATCTTCCGGCGACTTTCTGCACCATAACCGAGATTTCTTTACCACTCGATCACGGTGCCTCTCTAAATAAACCGTTGGGTTATGTTTCAAATGATTTGGCTATTGTGAAGGAAGATTAGTAAAGCGGCCTTCGTCAAATAGCTTGTTTTGGTAACATATCATGTCATGTTTGTAAATACTTATGTCATATTTCTGGAGGAAATAAAGAACTCACATGCCACAATTAAGATAAAATTCTACGGTTAAGAAAACTCAGTGACGAGACTCAGATGTTAACAAATATTTTGCCTATGGTGAAGAAAGATCAGTGAAACGACCGCTACTACTAGCTGAAAATCGTTTCAGAGACATCGATGAATCGATTATTCGACTGGAAAAAAAACTTTTCGTCGACCAAGCGATAAATTGGATACATGAGAAAGGCCAGAACTGGACCCCAGTGGGCCCAGAATCTCAGATAAAGTGAGTCTTTAACAAAATCCTACTGCCTTACATAGCCACAACAATAAGGGAATTTTTTACCTTTATATAGAATATATAGATATAATATAATTGAGCCGCAACACGAGAAAACCAACAAAGTGGTTGTGCGCCCAGCGCAGACTCAGATCAGCCTGGGCGTCCGCCCAGTCTGATCAGAGTCTTCGCTGTCCGTATGGAGATAGCTTAGACCCTTAGCTATCCTTTCAGTGCTCAGCGAAGAGTCTGATCAGACCAGGCAGATGACCAGGCTGATATAAGTTTGCGCTGGGCGCACAACCACTTTGTTGGTTTTCTCGTGTCGCGGCTCATAACTTTTTTTATTTGCGAGGTTCAGGAATATGTGTCCAGGAAAGTTAACATTTGAGGTTTGTCTGATATGCCTCCAAAGACTCATTGTGGAAAGTCAATAAAGTCCATTCATTGAGACGATTTTTATGAGAGCCTACAACCTGTAATGTGAGGCAGGATAAGAAAAAAATGCTATACTTAAAAATGTAGTAGTCTGCAGCTTTAAAACAGACCATTAATTTTATATGATTTCGTGTAACTAGGAAGTGCACGAAGAGACAGGTGAATGCACTGATAAGTGTCCCCTTCTCAATCTGAATGATTGGTGTCACTGACTGAGTGAACTCGAGCTTAAGGTGGTGATTTATGGTAAATGTAAAAATCTGCATAAAACCATAAAAAAGTAACGTATCTCCCTGAAAGTTAGCAGACTTCTTATTTTTGTTGTTCTTTACAGTTTAGAATACAAAATAGACGTACATGCTTCTTAAAAAAGTGTTTTTATAAGGAAAGATCAAAGGGTAATTTTCTGCGCAATAATCAAAAAAATTAACATCGTTATTGAAAATTTACGTAGTTCTGAAGGTGCATTATTGCATAATGAAGAGCGAGCTAGCAATTATTTATTCCAACTCTTTCTCAAATTGTAATGTAGACCAGATGAAAACGGTAGCTTTTTTCTCAAATGTTCAACATGTACATGGTAATGTACACTGGATGCATTTATTAAATATAGGGTAGGCAAGCATACCTATGTAACACCTACAGTATAAATAATATATTACTTACATGATCACTGGTGTGTAGATGAAATTGTTCAACCTTGTTAAAATAGTCTCACCTGTTTCACCTGTGTGTTTTGACAAAAAAATTTGGACACAGACCTCATCTTTTTTCATCTGCTCAGCCTGCTAATGTGTGAAAGAGTTTGAAAAAATAATTGCTAGCTCGCTCTCCATTATGCAACAAGGAACTCTCAGCACTAAGTATATTTTCAGTAACAATATTATTTTTTCAGATTATTGCGCACAAAATTACCCTTTGATCTTTCCTTATAAAAACAATTTTTAACATTAAAAAATTCTGCATTTTGGGAGTCTGAATTGTCAGAAACAACATAAAGAAGGAATATGCTAAGTTTTGGAAAGATCAGTGGTATTTTGAGTGTTTTATGCAGATATTTGTCTTTGCCCCAAATCAGTGATTATCACCACCTTAACATCCTGCCTGTACTTAGACACATAAGTCATCCGGAGACGCAGCCTCGGTTAAGATCTCTTCCGAAAGGCCGGAGAAGCGGCAAATCTGCGAACCCTTGGCTGGTATTCAAGTGTGTTTTCTACTTGACTTCCGTCACCATAAGCGGGCGCGTACTGTAAATAGGGCCTCAAATGCGGGCTCTTCACGTTTTTGCTTTTTAGATTCTTAAGGGTACAAGGATGTCAATAGATGCCGTACAGTTGGTGCACTTGTTCTACCACAGGGTCTCGAACCATTTTAATTTGGGTAAAAGAATACAAATTGTATATATACAACCAAAGAAGACAGATTATATATACATATAGCTTGAATCATTTTGATTTGTGTACAGATTGTATACACGCCTAAAAGAAGACGGATTGTATATACGTATAGCTTGAATCAATTTAATTTTGGGTAAAAGAATACAAATTGTATATACACCCAAAGAAGACAGATTGTATATACGTATAGCCTGAATCATTTTGATATGGGGAAAAGAATTAAGTTTGTATATACACCCAAAGGATACAAATTGTATTTACACATAGCTTGAATCATTTTGATTTGGGTAAAAGATTACAGATTGTATATACACCCAAAGAATACGAATTGTATTTACATATAGCTTGAATCATTTTGATTTTGGGTAAAGATTACAGATTGTATATACACCCAAAGAATACAGATTGTATATACACATAGTTTGAACCATTTTGATTTTGGGTGAAAGATGACAAATAGTTTATACACACAAAGAGTACAGATTATATACACATATAGTGTGAATCTATTTGATTTTGAGTAAAAGATTATAGATTGTATATACACACAAAAAATACAGATTGTATTTACATATAGCTTGAATCATTTTGATTTATGGTAAAAGATTACAGATTGTATATACACCCAAAGAATACAGATTGCATATACATATAGGTTGAATCATTTTGAGTTTGGGTAAAAGAATATAGATTGTTTATACACCCAAAGAATACAGATTTTATAAACATATAGCTTGAATCATTTTGATTTTGGGTAAAAGATTACAGATTGTATTTACATCCAAAGAATACAGATTGTATATACATATAGCCTGAATCGTTTTGATTTTCGGTAAAAGGTTACAGATTGTTTATTCTTCCAAAGAAGACGGATTGTCAGATGTTATATACATATAGCTTCAATCATTTTTGTTTGGGATAAAAGAATACAGATTGTTTAAACACCCAAAGAATACAGATTGTATATACTCAAAGCTTGAATCATTTTGATTATGGGTAAAAGATTACAGATTGCATATACACCCAAAGAGTACAGATTTAATATACATATAGCTTGAATCATTTTGATTTTGGGTTAAGATTACAGATTGTATATACACCCAAAGAAGACGGATCGTATATACATATAGCTTGAACCATTTTGATATGGGTAAAATAATACAGATGTTTTATACACCCAAAGAAGATAAATTGTATATTTATATAGCTTGAATCACCCTCATTTTGGGTAAAGATTACAGATTGTACATTGTATATACACACAAAGAATACAGATTGGATATACATATAGCCTGAATCGTTTTGATTTTCGGTAAAATGTTACAGATTGTTTATTCTTCCAAAGAAGACGGATTGTCAGATGTTATATACATATAGCTTCAATCATTTTTGTTTGGGATAAAAGAATACAGATTGTTTAAACACCCAAAGAATACAGATTGTATATACTCATAGCTTGAATCATTTTGATTATGGGTAAAAGATTACAGATTGCATATACACCCAAAGAGTACAGATTTAATATACATATAGCTTGAATCATTTTGATTTTGGGTTAAGATTGCAGATTGTATATACACCCAAAGAAGACGGATCGTATATACATATAGCTTGAACCATTTTGATATGGGTAAAATAATACAGATGTTTTATACACCCAAAGAAGATAAATTGTATATTTATATAGCTTGAATCACCCTCATTTTGGGTAAAGATTACAGATTGTACATTGTATATACACCCAAAGAATACAGATTGTATATACATATAGCGTGAATCATTTTGATTTTTGCCAAAAGAATGCAAACTGTATATGCACCAAAGAAGATGGATTGTACATACATATAGCTTGAATCATTTTGATTTGGGTAAAAGATACAGATTGTTTATACATCCAAAGAAGATGGGTAGTACATACATATAGCTTGAATCATTTTGATATGGGTAAAGGAATACAGATTGTATATAACCCAAAGATGACAGATTGTATATACATATGGCTGGAATCATTTTGATATGGGTAAAGGAATACAAAATGTGACCAAAATCATGTATATACAATCTGTGTTCTGTCACCCAAATCAAAATGATTTAAGCTATATGTATATACAATTTGTATTCTTTTACCCTATTCTTGTTATGTGTACTCTAAGAGTAAATATGGTGGTGGTCCGCGGCATATGCTGATGAACAACTCAGTGCCGTATGTTTACCGTAAAAAATCTAAAAACTGGAACACCTAAAAACTACCATAACTGTCCTAAAATTGAACAGTTTGGTTTTCCGATGCAGTAATATCCTTCATATTGAATAGCAAACGATTAAGAACATGATCAGGAGCAGTCTGATGTAGGTCTGCACTGTTAGCTACGACATATAATTATGTCCCAATCTTTTGATCTTGCGGTATTCTATATCAGCAGTAGTAAAGGGCGGCACTATGGCCTCATCCGTCCGGAGACTAAGTCCACAGCCTGGGGGAGTCTCCGGCCGGGATGAGGCCATAGATGACACCGCTTTAGTAAGCTTGAAAAGGCTAGTTTGAAATAACTTAGTCTTTTTTCAGGGTAAAAGTCTATGTAATATGGCATAGGAGATGGCTTAAGAGGCTATACAGTAATATGCGTCTGCTATGAGTCTCTTGGCCCTGTATCTCAAGACCTCACTATACCAGAGACATAACTCTATAGCGTCAGTTGATGGTATGAGTTGCTGTGGCATACTCTTGTTCATTCTGTTCAATTTCTGAGGCTTTACAGTAATATGCGTCTGCTATCAGTCTCTTGGTCCTGTATCTCAGGGCCTCACTATACCAGAGGCATAACTCTATAGCGTCAGTACTTGTTCCTTGGGGATTATAAAATCTTGTATCTCAAGATTTTAATGTTCTGGACTGAAATTATTTCTTACTAGCCTTCTAAAGCCTGACTACTACATTTGATGACGAGAAGATCTCTGCTGCCAGTGTGCTTGAACTTGTGGGTATCTAGTGGAAGGTCCACATATCCACATTGAAATTGTGGAGCTGATGTGGATGTCAAGTGGAAGGTCCACATATCCACATTGAAATTGTGGAGCTGATGTGGATGTCAAGTGGAAGGTCCACATATCCACATTGAAATTGTGGAGCTGATGTGGATGTCAAGTGGAAGGTCCACATATCCACATTGAAATTGTGGAGCTGATGTGGATGATGTGGAGTTGATGTGTATGCAATGTGGAGGTTATGTGGATGATGTGGATCCACAATGTGGAGTTTCCACATGTCCACATCTACACATTAGACAAATCGGCTTACCCTGTCCCATTTCTGACAGACTGACACAATGCATCTCAAAACCTCACTGTTACAATGCCAACTGCCCAGGGGTTCACTTGTTCCTCATACATCCTAATGCTGAGTTATATCTGATTCCTACCTTCTATTCTGTACATGCATATTGTGGTTTATTATTTTGAAACAAAATTTGGTAGGTGTTGACTTGTTCTTTCCAATAAAAGAAAAAATTTGAAAATCCATTGAGGCAATTTGGAGTTATTACAGGTTTCTTACCCTCCATATTCCGCGCATGCGCAGAGTGACAATTTATTTTAAGAGTATTTGGTAGGTTTTGACTTGCTCTTTCCAATAAAAAAAGAATTATGAAAATCCATCAAGGCAATCTGGAGTTATTACAGTTTTCTTACCCTCCATATTCCGCGCATGCGCAGTGTGACAATTTATTTTAAAAGTATGTGGTAGGTTTTGTCTTGCTCTTTCCAATAAAAAAAGAATTATGAAAATCCATCAAGGCAATCTGGAGTTATTACAGTTTTCTTACCCTCCATATTCCGCGCATGCGCAGTTTGACAATTTATTTTAATTTTGTTTGGTAGATTTTGACTTGCTCTTTCCAATAAAAAAAGAATTATGAAAATCCGTCAAGGCAATCTGGAGTTATTACAGTTTTCTTACCCGCCAAATTCCGCGCATGCGCAGTGCATGCCCAACATTTTTTGTTGTTTTGGGTTGTTTCAATAGTTTATTAGTAAACATATAATATACTCATAACAAAAGTTCTTATACCATACACATATTCACTTTTCATTTGTATCATTTTTTCTGAAAGCTATTACTTGTTTTGTCTATTTATAGAATTAACAAAGTCAATCCAGATTTACCTCCCTTGTAATAACACCATAATATGAAAAATTGAATAACTTTGTTATTTTTCGGCCGATTTTGATAAAATAAACATCAAAATGTAGATTTTATAATTCTCTAATAAATTTTTATATTTTAAAATGTGTTACTATAAAAAGTAACATGACCTTAATTGAAATAAGATATATGATATGCAAATGTCCAATCTTGTCTCAAGTAAACTGGTTTATGTTTAGGTATATATATTGGAAACTAACATATTAATATTGCTGGTTTGCCGGTCACCACTGGACTGGAACTGGTGTGCACAACGGTTATACCGCCTGGGCCCGCAGATGCGGTCTATCGATTACATGTGAAACAGTAGAAGCCTTATGGCTTAAGGGGTCGGAACATCCATGGTTCCGTAAAAGGTACCTCCGCTGGCAGGTCTCTGGTCCATAGCGACATTCAGGACTTGTGATCATGTAGATATGGCTTCAAATCGCCAGGGCTTCCCAGGCATAGGGTAACCGACCGGGGAAGAAAAAGGTGCTGAACAGCACACTCTTCTTGCTAAATTTTTAAGTGCATATTTTTGTCTTTACTGGCATGCAAGAAATAAAGATTGCATTTTTTGTGGCACTATAATCTTGATGAGAATTGTGTGAAATAATATATGAAACTCAAAATGTTATCCGGTATATAAGTGTGATGTTCAGATATGAATTCATTCTAGTTTTGAACAGAGAGAAGTAAGAAGCAAGAGAAAAAAACAAAGCAGTTAAAGATATTTGATGAGTTATAATTCATCTCCTGATCATGAAGGACTTCTATCTAACACTTCTGAGCGATGGTTCTCTGAAAACTTTCCCTCAAAACACACAAAGCTCTTTTACTGTGAGACTAGATCACCCGATAAATATCGAAAGCGAAAAGTGGGAAGTTGCTTTGGTGGAATTAATTACACCATCTCGAGTCAATAATATTTCAGAAAACAATAACTTTTTCTTTTTGTCATTTCTGGACCAAGCGGTATTAAATGCTCAAGGAATAGATACGACAAAGGATTTGTGTGCTAGTGGAGAGAGCTGTCATGAATATAAATTATTTCTTCCTGAAGGAAATTACAACTCTCCACAGCATTTGGTGGATGAGATGCAATCTGTAATAGATACAAAACATGGATCTTTAATGAAACAAATAAATGCTTCTATCAGAATTACTTATGTTAAAAGCACAAATCGTCTAAAAGTTGTTGCACAAAATCCAAACCAGGTCAGGATTCGCTTTCCAGCTTCACTTGGACAAGCTCTTGGAGTTAATCCGGATATGTCAGAAAACCCCATTGGAAACGAATCATATGCTTTCAAATATGGAGTAGACCTAAATATATTGCATAATCGCTTGTACGTGTACTCAGATGTAGTTGATTATACATACCTTGGTGACGTGACGGCCCCTATTTTGAGAGTTGTACCATTTGAGAATTCAAAACGCTCTCAGCAGTCACACAAAGAATTTGTCAACATGCACTACGTTCCAGTAGGAAAATCTTATATTGATCAAGTTCATATCAGTATCAAAGGTGATACTGGTAAAGATATTCAGTTCAGCTCTGGAAAGACTTTAATTAAGTTACATTTCAGGCGGCAAATTAAATAAAAAAAGAAACACAAAATGAGTATAAATACAACACACTGTTACAAGCGTCACCATTTCAAGTAAAATCTTGAGAGAAAGCAGAATGTCTGGTAGTTCCAATAACCTAACAAAAGCACACTGTGGGCTAACTTCTGAATCTTCAGGCTTGCCTGTCATTACTGTTGTACAGAAAAGAAAAAGAAATCCTTCTACCTTTGGACAGATTCGATACCTCATGAAACGATTGTCAACTGCTTTAGACAAAAGGCTCAGAGAGGGTAGACCTTTAAAGTATTGCCGACTATGCAGAGCGGAAATTCGTTCATTATGTCGTGAGGAGAAAGAAAAACAACACAAACTCAAAGGATACATGCACAAGAAGAATAAACATTTAAGACGTTCCAGACGGACAAAGAATGAATCTGGGGGTCAGAAATGTCATAGACGTAGTGAAGCTAAAGAAGATATCAACAGACAGATAGGAAACAAGCTGGAGTTAAAAACAATGAAATAAAGTGTTAGTCTCTTTTTTAATGCTATGATGATTGAGTAATATTGGAAATTTGTATTAGTTTTCAAAATGTAGATTTGTTAGAATTCAGTTGGTATTTAAATTATTGACAGAATTAATAAAACTGATTTTAAATTATACACATTTTTTTCACAATTTACTACATCATTTAGTTCACAAAAGTGCATGCAATTGGTAAAAAAATATAAGAATTGCAGTGGTTAACCAAACTTAGCACAAGTTCTTCAATATCTATTGCAGACTATAAAAGAAAGAATCAAAGGATATAACTTCATTCTTCAACCAGTCGTTAATGGGTCGATACCAGTGCAAGCAGTGCTTCCGTGAATTTGCTCGATCAGACAGCCTGAGAAGACATACGTCCAGTGGTGTTTGTAAAGCAACTACAACTATGTCTGACAGCGAAGAAAGTACTATCTCAGAAGTGTCAGATGTAACTACAAACAGAAAATATCTGAAGGGAATGAAAGGACATGATATCTTTGGAGAATATGATTATAGTAAACTCTCAGACGATCCAGATACAGAACCGTCAGAAGTCGAGACAGACAGTGAGTCTGCTAGTAAAGAGGAAAAACAGAAAGCCAAACGCAGGAAAATTCAAAAGACAAGTCCTTGGGATAGACTAATGAGAAGCACTTACAGAGACAATCAAGATCACTTCGATGAAACAGTGGAAAATACCATGCAGGAGACACCTAACATCGATGTTGAATCAGCTGAGGAAATAGCATATGAAGAACTGAAACCAAAATACAGATCAACGCTGGTTACCAAGTATCAAGACCTCGTGGCACTCGGGTCTGCTTTGAGAAAAGATCCTATCCACAAGAAAGTAATATCAACAGCTCACAGATTGAAAGAAGATGAAGACTATGATGAAGAAGAGGCGATGCAGTATGCAGTGAAAAAAAGAAGATATCTACTTGAACGAAAACTTGACGAATATGAAAGACCAACTTTAACTGTTGAAGAGGAAACCCAGTGACATTGATTCTTGATAGGTCTCTGAAATTAACCATTTAAGCGATGGCAAAGCATTGAGATCATTTAAATAATAGTAGACCTGAAGTAGAACCTATCAAAAGAGTTTTATTTTCTATAAAAGACTAATGATCCTTATGTAAACGAAGACAGAGGGACGGTCCTAATCCTCTGTCTGTCGTAATGAATAGGTGAGCGGGACAAATAAAGTTGTTCTGATTTTAAACTGTTGTTAATTGTTCTTTTCTTCCTAGTTCTTATTATTGTAACAGTGAGGTTTTGAGATGCATTGTGTCAGTCTGTCAGAAATGGGACAGGGTAAGCCGATTTGTCTAATGTGTAGATGTGGACATGTGGAAACTCCACATTGTGGATCCACATCATCCACATAACCTCCACATTGCATACACATCAACTCCACATCATCCACATCAGCTCCACAATTTCAATGTGGATATGTGGACCTTCCACTTGACATCCACATCAGCTCCACAATTTCAATGTGGATATGTGGACCTTCCACTTGACATCCACATCAGCTCCACAATTTCAATGTGGATATGTGGACCTTCCACTTGACATCCACATCAGCTCCACAATTTCAATGTGGATATGTGGACCTTCCACTTGACATCCACATCAGCTCCACAATTTCAATGTGGATATGTGGACCTTCCACTAGATACCCACAAGTTCAAGCACACTGGCAGCAGAGATCTTCTCGTCATCAAA
This sequence comes from Ctena decussata, assembly GCA_963989385.1. Classification (NCBI taxonomy): domain Eukaryota; kingdom Metazoa; phylum Mollusca; class Bivalvia; order Lucinida; family Lucinidae; genus Ctena; species Ctena decussata. The sequence continues at coordinate 82,923,105 of OZ022499.1, read as the reverse complement.
TGTAGTAGTCAGGCTTTAGAAGGCTAGTAAGAAATAATTTCAGTCCAGAACATTAAAATCTTGAGATACAAGATTTTATAATCCCCAAGGAACAAGTACTGACGCTATAGAGTTATGCCTCTGGTATAGTGAGGCCCTGAGATACAGGACCAAGAGACTGATAGCAGACGCATATTACTGTAAAGCCTCAGAAATTGAACAGAATGAACAAGAGTATGCCACAGCAACTCATACCATCAACTGACGCTATAGAGTTATGTCTCTGGTATAGTGAGGTCTTGAGATACAGGGCCAAGAGACTCATAGCAGACGCATATTACTGTATAGCCTCTTAAGCCATCTCCTATGCCATATTACATAGACTTTTACCCTGAAAAAAGACTAAGTTATTTCAAACTAGCCTTTTCAAGCTTACTAAAGCGGTGTCATCTATGGCCTCATCCCGGCCGGAGACTCCCCCAGGCTGTGGACTTAGTCTCCGGACGGATGAGGCCATAGTGCCGCCCTTTACTACTATCAGCTGTGTGCGAAACCAGAGGATTTAAGACTAACCTTGAGGATTTTTTAACATCGTTTATTGTTATGATGTTTTTCGAGAATCTTTGCTTACTGAGATGGAGATTGAAACTCGCCATGTCTGCAAACATTTCTATTAATTTATTTACAGTAAAAAATCTTGAAATTGGGACACCCAGACCTCAGACCTGTCTCTCCAAATATTTAGAGTTTTTATGGTTTTCACGTTTTTTTTTTTTTTTTTTTTTTTGGGGGGGGGGGGGGGGGGGGGGGGAGATGGAGGCGTATTTCGCGTACTACATGTACATTGAATGTTCGGTTTTCTACAGAGGATTTTTTGTCGAACCAGTGCTTACCCTTCAGGTGCACAATATTAAATTGATTCAACACTGACTCTTCAAGACGTTGATTCAACGTCGATTCAATTTTGGTTTAACGTTGTTTGCCCAGTGAGTAAATTCTGCCGGTAAGCTAGACTCCCCAGTTTTAAGCATCGTTCATATAAATACTAATGCGTGGGTTGGCGACATTCTTTCTTCGTTAACTCCTGACATGCATAATCACACCATACTTCCCAGCAGGCACATGACGTTGAAATGACGTCGTACCGACGTTGATGCGACGTAATGACGTCGCATCGACGTCAGTACGACGTCATTTCGACGTCATGTGCCCACTGGGTTACTACTAATGAGCCACAACATTTGAGCACTAGTCCACGAATAAACCTCTATAGACCCACATGAGACTGCTGCTGAACCTTTTAGTCTTTGAGCTTCTTCGCTTTGCCATTGTACTAGGAAAGTTTCATTTTTTAGGATAATATGATTAGTAAAGATATCCCCGTATTAAGGGTAAATAATATGGTCCTACTGCTGACATTGCAAACATATTTACCGTATTTGGTCATAAGGCAGGATTTTCCAAAACAATTCTTATCATCTAGATCCGTCTTATAAGACGGATCTAGATTTTTAGGTGTTTCGGAAGGGAAAGCATCTTCTAGCAGAATTTCATATGACTGATTCAGGTACTGGGGTCGTTCTAGAGACCGAAAACGCCGTTTATTAACCGAATAAATACAGTGTAATATGAGCCGCGACACGAGAAAACCAACAGTGGTTGTGCGCCCAGCGCAGACAGATCAGCCTGGGCATCCGCCCAGTCTGATCAGAGTCTTCGCTGTCCGCATGGAGGTAGCTCAGTCCCTTAGCTGCCCTTTAGGCACTTAGCGAAGAGTCTGACCAGACTGGACGGATTTCCAGGCTGATCTGAGTCTGCGCAGGGCGCACAACCACATTATTGTTTTTTCTCGTGTCGCGGCTCAATTACGATTTGTACATAGGCAATAAGTAGTGGTCTACATAAGAAAACGTGTCCTGAATCTGAATTCTTAACCAAATGCGAAAGCTCAGTCGAACTCTATTGAAAAGAGACTGAAGGATAGATGACTTGCAATTTTACGTACTTTTTAACAGTATTTCAGTCATATCAGGACAATATTAGGGCAATAATGAAAAGCTGTGTGCAATGAAACCCCGTATACGATTGAAAAGATTCCCGCCTACAGCGGGGCTCGAACCCGGGATCGCTAGATCAGCAGACCAACGCTTAACCTCTTGAGCTACCGGGGCTCCTCAATTGAAAAGGGAAGCCAAAATGACACTGGCCGAGTTTCTTTCCCAGGAAAGTTTAATCAAATTGTCGTTTGAATAGTACATATGACAGACATAAGTCTGGAATGTCCCTGCGAAATTTAATCTAAGTTGGTCTTGGGATAACACTGGTGGCATGCGAGTTCTGCTTGAGAGACCCAGTCTCAAATGGTCTGCCTGTGAGACACGGTTACAAATGGTTTGTAACCGTGTCTCACAGCCAGACCATTTGAATATTACAAGTGACATACGAGGCATGCATGCGCAGTGCCCAAGATAGGAAGGGATAACAGAGCTAACTCAGAGATATTTTTCCATATTTCTGCATAGAAACCTATGTTGTAACCTCATGAGAACCGTCTTGTCGAGACGGTTCTAATGAGGGGTCACAACATAGATTTCAATTGAAAATTTAGAAAATATCTTCAAATCCCCACCTTATCTGGACATCTGCATGTGAAACCTTGTCGACGGAACATGGTCTTTCTGTGAGAAATTTGTTCTCAGAAAAGAAAAGAAAAAAAAAATAATATCCTTAGTAATGTGCTGACAGTTTTCAAGGTTTGGGATCTGATTCAGTCAGTTCCTGAAGTGTAGTTACTCTTGAAATTCACTTCATGTTTTATGTGCTGTGTTATAATCAGCTGCCTAAAATACGTTTAGATTGAAGCCAGCGTGCACAGAGTTGAAACAAAATTGTACCAGATCGATACGTCATGCTCTGTCGACGCTGATCAATACGAGATTGTTTCAACGAGGTATGCCGCTGGGACAGATTAAAAAAAAAAAAAAGAAAAACGAAGATTTTACGGTAAAGTACATGGCAATTGGTTACCAGGTCTTTTACCGTAAAACGTTCTGGCTAGTATCGTAAGTTTTCAATACGGAAACCGACTGCATCGTATAAAACACGACTTTGAGGGTTATCATGCGAACCGAACAACCAACTAAATGTTTTGTACCACTTCAGAAACTGAGGGTGAGGTTGGGCCTGTAAAATCGATTTAAGCCCCCCAGTAATTCATTACTGACCGTTCCAAGGCGGTAGTTCTGTTGTGGTTCTCTGTTGCCTGTTTTTGGTGTCAGAGTTTCTGTGATGTTTTACCTTATGTATGTTCTTATTATTTTTGGTTCGGTTTGGGTTGCTGAGTGGCCACCTTTTGGGAACAAGCTGCTCACTCGGTTGGCCATATGTTCTCTGTATCTTGATTATTTGTAATCTTAGTTGTTTCCAACTATGGTTTGAGGGCTGGATTTGGATTTGGATTGTTTCAGTTCCTGGTCTTTGCATACTTTTTACTTTTGAACCTGCATTTGATTTCTTCACAATCAATAATCAATAAAAAAATCACAAGCGGAATATTGAAACAATCTTTTTACACAATGCAGTCATTTTCTATCTTAAACAGTCACGGTATATACCCCGTATTTTTATGGTAAAGGAACTGGCAGCCAGTTACCAGGGGCCGTATTTATAAAACGACTTAAGTCGTTTCTATGTTGTTGCTAATGCTAGATTTCTGTGAAGGAGATTCCCTACAACTATGAAATTTGCTCTGGAGGAACAGTCTTGTTCCCTACAACTATGAAATTTGCTCTGGAGGAACAGTCTTGTTAGACTGTTCCTCCAGAGCAAATTTTGTAGTTGTAGGGAATCTCCTTCATAGAAATTCATCCTTAGCAACAGCATAGCAACCACTTAAGTCGTTTTATAAATACGGCCCCTTGTCTTTACCTTAAACTCTACGGGATTTTTTACAATGTATGAGACTAAGTTTGTGTAAATAAGTAAATATATTGCAATGATAAAAAACGTATCTATGCGACAGCTGTCGTGTGTATTTATAAATAAATTATGCAGAACACTAAACATAATTTCTAACGACCAGGGACAAAAATGGATGTAAAAGTATGCTTATTCATACCTGTTCGATTAATCAAGTCATCGTATGCGTCCTTAAATCTAGTCCAGAAATAAAATAAGGTCTCCATCACAACACTAAGAATTTAGATACTGTTAGTGACCTGTTCACTTGGAGACTAGAGATAGGATGCTATATGCAAGGGTTGTTCATAATAAAATATACTCATTAAAGTCGATCTTATTTTCCATTAATAATTCAATGCACTTGTCAGGGTGTGTGTTTTTTCCTCTCAGTTGAACAGTAGGCTGTTTTACCCGATATGACCGCGAACTACCGATTAATTGCCCGAAAGGGCGCGCTCAACTCAACTCAGTATACTTAACTGAGTATAGAAATACATACGAGGGGTGTTCCAAAATTAATGTCATCTTTACTGCAAGTGTTCTAATCATTTTAGTGTAAACAATATTTTATTCAATATACTGTACACATGAATATAATTATAACAATCTTTACATTACATAGCAATATACAGTAAAATGAAAGGGATACAGAAGTAAGTCATTGACTTATATAATCAAGATACTCTGAACTAAGACGTAAATATATTAAACCGTACTTTTATATCAGACCCAATGCGCATAAATTTTTTGAGTTAATACAGTCTACTAACACTAATATAGTTGAAAATCTTGCTTTGTTTGTATACAAAGCATTTAAAGAGAGAAATAACTATGTCTTTGTATAATATGATTTTGATTATTAGTATAAAATACCTTCTCCCAACTTAAAAACTTGTCGTCTGATATGAAAAAAATGATATAATTAACTGATACCACGAATAAGTGTAGCATAGCTTTATACTAGTATACATCCCTGTATCTTTTGTTTGAAGAGTCCATCTTTTTGAGTTCTGTGCCAGTGATACTCCCGGCCTCGTCATTCCCGGATCAGACTGATCCTGGAATGCTCCGCCGGATGTATGGCTCGCACAGACATGCTGTGTCTCTGTTTCTTGGATTGCTTAGATGTTGCCATGTCACACGGAAAGGAACACCCCATCGGGCGCACGGCGTTACTTCGGCATTGGATCAGCGTTCATTCAACGTCAATATGTTGAATCGACGTTGATGCGGTGCTGATTCGGCTTAGTTTGCCCGATGGGATGGTCATCCTGTATTAGCAGTTCCTAGTTACTGTTCACCATGTTTGTCACAATGTATGTTAAAACGTAATTGTATGTGTATGCTCATGGGCCAGTTGGCCTAATGCTAATAAAATTATCTATCTATTATCTATAAAATCTGTCTCCCAAACCATACAAACAGTCATTTTTACTTTCAGTAGGCTTTCAATGTCAATTAACAATACAGTATAATGAACTTTGAGAAACACACAAAAAGAGAGAGAAAAGTGAAGAAAAGAAAAACAAATTAATATAAGAAAAACAAATTAATATAAGAAACGACTAGATTCATACAAGATGAAAAAGGAAATATGTTTATGAGAAAAGTAGGGAATACGACAGAAGAAAGAATAAGATATAGAAAGTAGAAAGTCACAATATCAGATCATTTGTGAAACCATTTCAACTACACAGTTGCAGGTAGTCTACGCGGTGACAGACACACATTTTCACAACATTAAAACATTTGTATTAAACGGTATTTCACTCATGCACTAAGGAATAATGACAAACAAATTCAGTGATAGCTGTAAGGATTAAGTTCAACGAAAGGAAAAGAAAAGGGTTGTTTCTGTATAATTTTGTCATGCAATTTCAAATCGTTTTGTCTTTACCAAAAAATCTTGCACTGCTAAGAATATTTGTCGATTTTCAGTTTCAGAAAGTTGTTCACTGCCAAAGAGAAGTATATTAAGGGTAGGCTGACAAATATGAATAATTTTATTAAAGAGTTCTTGCCTTAAATTATGAAAACGCCCACAATGGAATAAAAAATGATTAGTATCCTCTACTGCACGACAGACACATAATGGACTTTCAACTATATTTTTGGAGAAGAGATGTTTCTTAAGAGAACTACAATTCGTTCTTAAACGTGAGTGGTAAATCTGCCCAAGCCTCTTTCCAGCAAAGTAATATGGAGGTTTTTTCGTAATATCTGAATTTAACTCATTCTTAAAGGTATTTATGCTCGGTAAATTACGTATATGTTCCGGAAGTTCGTTCCAGTCTCTTACGGCAGAAGGTAAGAAAGAATTATAGTAAAGCTGAGTGTTTGTATGAAGTGTAAGTAAATTTGTAGAATTCCGCAGCTAATCATTTTGACTTGCTCTGCCCTTCAAAATACTCTCCGTCTACCTGGATACACCTTTTTAGCCGGTCAATTCACATTTGGAAGCAGTTTTCATACTCTTCAATGACCCAACCATCAGATACTAATATTGTATCTCGTTTTTTGGAAACAGAAAATAGTCGCAGGGAGCCAAGTCACGCGAAAATGGAGGACGTGTAGAACGGCGACCTTCTCTGACCCCAAAAATTCGATCACAAGGTATGCCTTGTGAGCGGGAGCATTATCATTCAAGAGTCTTAGGTGCTTAAGTCCTGTTTTGGGCGGCGGGTTTTGTAGTACTTCTTCAATTTTCTTAGTACAACATTTCTATAGAACTTTGCTGTGATTGTTCTGCCTTATGGCACCAGAATTTGCATGACTGGAGCCTTATTATCGAAGAAAATTACATACAAAACCTTCTTTACCGTTTGTGTTCGTTTGGCAATACTTGGACGTGTCGCATTTTTGTTGGCCCAAATTCGGTTGGAACACCCGCTTTGGTTCAAAATAGTAAACCCAGGTCTCATCAACAGTGACTAAATTGTTGAAATCATCTTTTGCTTTATTTTGGGTATATTTTCCGAAGTGTTTAAAAAATGCATTTGCTACACGGGTCCTCTTTTGTTCATCTGTCAACAAATGGGACATCCATTTTGCATTTAATTTCCTAAGTTGTAAATACTCCTTCGAAATACCACGAACTCGTGCTAACGACAAGTTTGTCAACCAGGCTAATTGCCTCACTGTGAATCGGGCATCTTTTTTTTTAGGACATTGCGCATTTTTTCGATGTTACTTTAACTTTTGTTGTTGTTGCAGGGCGACCTGTGTGAGCAGCATCTTTAAGTTGCTGCTGCCCGCTCCTAAATTTAGTTACCCACATGCAAATCGTTCTGCGAGACATTTAATGGTCCCCCCATAGATATCGCATAACTCACTGTGAATGTCTACAGGTTTATACCGAATTGCGACCTACCACCACACTTAGGTGTTTCTGAGCCCACATTGCACGATTGGCGCTAAATAAACTTTGTGACAACACTGACATTAACCCTTAATGCGCCAAAAAGCAGACGACAAAATTTACGTCTGCAGAATTTCAAAAAATGTCCCGTCCAAGCAATATCATATTGATAATTCAAGCACTAGAGGGCGACAAACAGTGTAGATTCAGATGAGGTGGCTCATTATGAGCCACCTCATCTGCATCTACACCGTTTGCCAATTCAACAATTTCAATTTTTGGCGCTTTAAGGGTTAATTTTGAAACACACCTCGTAAGAGTAAACAACTTTTTATGCTTCCTAACACTGGACGGAAGATATCCGATCTTCCATAGCCAATTTCGAAACCAGACCTCAGTAAATTCGCCGGTTGGTACCCACGAATATATACAGAAAAAATGACTGTCAAAAATGGTTTAGCATTCAACACAGGCGCAACGAAGTCAACGTACAGGAAACGTGCTTATTCTTCTCATCAGGCCAATATCACACTGGTCTGGCATTCATCACAGGCAACGAGGGCAACGTACGATAAAACTTTACGGACCCGGCGGTGTGTTATACCTCTTAGTCAGACCAGATTTTTAAGAAATTCCGTCTAGTATATATGCAGTGCTTGAATATGTTTCTTTACCGATTCGTTGCATAGACGTTGTAGTACAAAAATTGTTTTCAAGCATTTCTTGAATATGCATATGAATTCAGTAAAACTTTTGATTCCTATTTCAAGAGCCGGGGATCGGATGGTCCGCGAGACTATACTTCTGAAACAAACTTATCCTGATGAGCGGAACAAGCAAGATTCATGTACGTTGCCTTCGTTACCTGTGTTGAATGCCAGACCAGTGTGAATATGGAATCACAATAACAGTTACACGGCAGGTCACAATTCTGTTAAAACTTCAAGTAGATTCTCTGCATATTGTCTCATAGTTATGTTTGTACAAAGTTTCAAATCAAAATCACATACAGTTTAAAGGTAAGGGGAGGGGGAGGGGGGGGGGGGGGGGAGGCAGACATGAACTCACTGTAAGAAATATACAAAGTGTAAGAAATGTACAACTATACTGTACTGTTCTGCTGACAAGTTTAAGATGCCGAAATTTTCAAAGGACCATAACTCTGATAAAATGGCGGAATTCGCCCAAACGTTAATCCGTCCATCTACTTATTGTTCCTGATTAGCTGACAAAGATTCAAGCTCCTAGTTTGAGAACTTTCGAGACAAGATTTTATCTTTTCAAAGGGGCATAACTCAAAAAAGGGCGGTGGGGGGGGATTCAAGCTCCTAGTTTGAGAACTTTCGAGACAAGATTTTATCTTTTCAAAGGGGCATAACTAAAAAAAGGGCGGTGGGGGGGGGGGGGGGGGGGGGGGGTCGCAATTCGGACAAGAAAAACATACGGGTCAGCCCCTGGTTGATGATAAATCCATATGTGAAATTTAATACCTCTAAAATGCACGATTCTTAAGTAAGTAAGCATTAAAAGCGTGACGAATTGACGCACATATACAAACGCACATGCACACGGGCGGACAAACACACCAGATGCAATATGCCTTTCAACTTTTTCGAAGTTGGGGGCATGAAATTCTGTCGCATCTGAAATGATTGTATGATAGAAAACTATGTTAGAAAGTAAAAGGATGAGGACAGTATGCTGTATTTGAGTATTTCTTTGAAACATCCACCTACTAACTTAAAGACGACGGTTTCTTTTTGTCGAGTGTCAAGTATCGAGGTGCACATGTTGAGTATCTAGTCAAGATTGTCGAGTATCGGGTTAAAAAGGTCAAGTATCGAGTTAAAACTGTCGAGTAGCGAGTTAAGTTGTTCGAGTATCGAGTTAAAGGTGTCGGGTATCGAGTTAAGTTATTCGAGTATCAAATTAAAACTGTCAAGTATCGAGGTAAGTTGGTCGAGTATCAAGTTAAACTTGTCGAGTATCGAATTAAATTAGTTGAGTATCAAGTTAGAACTTTAAGTATCAAGTTAAATTGTAACTCATGAAATACCATATCTACCAGTTGTTTGCAGCTCTAGCACTGGTAATACAGAGTTTAAGAATTGCAAACTTTGAAGTCGACTTTTCAGTTAATTGCCATTCGAATTTTAACACCAAACTTTGACAATGATAAAAAAGTAGTTTTTATTTTCATTCTGTCCTGTTATTCACTTGCTCGGTTTATATACTCCCATCATAAGACGGGATGTATTATGCAGTTGGGCTGTCCATCTGCCTGTCTGTCTGTCCGTTAATTTTTGTTTGTCTGCTCTCTAACTAAAAAAATATTGTTCAATCCTTATGAAACTTTGTAAGCATGTATATGGGCAGATTGTCCGCTAGCCAAGCTCAATAACCAGTTGGGTCGCATAAGAAATTCAATAATTACAACCCTTTATTTGAAAACTGCATAAAAATGGCTAGTCGGCTCTTTAACTCATTAGTAAACATGGATATGGGCATAATGTCTAACCCAAATTCAATAACCAGATGGATCGCATAAGTAGTACAGCCCTTTAATTGTGAATACTGCCCAGAAATAGCTTGTCCGCGCTCTACTCAAATATGAGCTTTGACAAAAAAGAAACGACAAGCCAACTCATGGTATTTCCACAATTCTATTCTATTCTATTCTATCCCATAACCTTACTAGGTCGGTGGGGCACCACAGCTGACTTCAAAACAATCCCTTTCCACCTTGTCCTGTCTTCAGCTGCCCTAGTTGAGCTGGCAAAATCCATTCCAGTCCACTCCTTGATATTGTCTTCCCACCTCTTCTTCTGTCTACCTCTTCTTCTTTTTCCTTTCACTGTGCCCTGAAGAATTGTCTTTGCTAAACCAGAAGACCTTGAGACATGGCCAAACCACCTTAGTTTCCGTTTCTTGACCAGCGTCAGGAGTTCATCATATTCTCCAATGGCTGCTTGGATCTTCCTGCGAACCTCCTCATTGGTTATATGGTCCTTGTACGAAATGTTCAGTAACCTTCGATAGCATCTCATCTCAAAGGCCTGCGTTCTTTTCTCTAACTCTGCTGTCAAGGTCCATGATTCACAGGTATACAGAAATATGGAAATGACAAGGGAGCGCATAAGTTTCACCTTTGATCCAAGAGATATATTTCCACAATTAAAGGGCTGTAAATTTTGTACAACATCACGATCTAGCTGGTTATAGAACTTGCCCGAGACAGTCTGCTCATATACACCTTTACCAAGCTTCATAATGAGTGAGAGTTAGAAAGCAGTTAGAGAGCAGACAACACCGTTTCTGGGCAGTTTTAAAGATTAAGGGGCTATATACCCAGTCCAACTGGTTATCGAACATTCTGCCCAAATGTATGTTTACCAAGTTTCATAAGGACTGAAAGATATTTGAGTTAGAGAGCGGACAAGTCATTTAAGGGGCAATTTTCACAATTAAAAGCCTGTGATTCTTTTACTTCCTATGCAACCGAACTGGTTATTGAACTTGGCTTAGACATTCCGCCCATATATATGTTTGCCAAGTTTCATAAGGAGTTCACAAGGATTGGACAATATTTGTTCCAGTAATAATAATGCGTCACGGAGAAGAAGAAACATGAAGACAATTAATTTTGTACCTTTTTTGCCCTGAAGAAACGCGTTAAACGTTTTGAGAATTGAGAAAAAACCTCAAAGAGTGTTATAAAATAAATAAATAAACATGCGTATTGTTAAAAGGACATAGTTATTATTACAAACACAACGAACTGAAAATTCAGCGTGAGGACAATGACCATAAAAAATCTAAAAATTGGGGCACTTAAAATAATAAGAGCCGCGACACGAGAAAACCAACAATCTGGTTGAGCGCCCAGCGCATACTCAGATCAACCTGGGCATCCGCCCAGTTTGGCAACACTCTTCGTTAAGTGCTCAAAGGGTAGCAAAGGGTCTAAGCTACCTTCATGCGGACGGCGAAGACTCTGATCAGACTGGGCGGATGCCCAGGCTGATCTGAGTCTGCGCTGGGCGCACAACCACTTTGTTGGTTTTCTCGTGTCGCGGCTCATAATCGTAATTGTCCTAAACATGGAGCGGTTTGGTTTTACAACGCAGTAATATGGCCAAAGGATGCACATGAGCCAGCAAACAGGGTAGGCCCTGATCAGACTGCTATTGTCTGAGCTGGGTATGCACTGTTTCCTTAGACCTGTCTGTCCCATTATTTAGGACTTTCACGGTAAATACATTACGCCTGATTGTAACCTGTTTGTTTTTTTATAAAGTTTTGGCTTCAGGGACACAGTTTTAACCATTTGGGATTGGTCAAAAAAATTAGGCAGCGTGAGAAATACTTAAATAAACAATGACATAACGTGATGAGTGGGTGAACTCGGGTTTAACGTCCCACCAACAACGAGGTCAAATGGTCAAATGGACACGGGACCTCGGTTTAAAGTCTCATCCGAAAGACCGGAGAAGCGGGGGATCGATCTTGCGACCCCTGGGTTGGTAGTCCGGAGTGTTATCCACTACACTACAGCCGCTGCTATAACGTGATGAATATATGAGCCGCGACACGAGAAAACCAACAATGTGGTTGTGCGCCCAGCGCAGACCCAGATCAGCCTGGGCATCCGCCTAGTCAGATCAGAGTCTTCACTTTGCGCTTGAAGTGTAGCTGAGGGCCTAAGCTACCATCATGCGGACTGCGAAGACTCTGATCAGACTGGGCGGATGCCCAGGTTGATCTGAGTCTGCGCTGGGCGCACAACCACATTGTTGGTTTTCTCATGTCGCGGCTCATATTAGCATGACCAGTGCTCCAGATAAGAAGGGGAAACAGGTTTAATTTATAGACAATTTTCCATATTGCTCCATCAAACATATGTTGTGACCCTCATTAGAACCGTCTCGCCGAGGGGTCACAATATGTGTTTCCGTTGAAAATAAGAACAAGAGGGTCATGAGGCCCTGAATCGCTCACCTGAGCAATTGGCAAATTGGCTTTTTCTTATGTCTGAAATTGTCAAAATATGAGTCTTGGGTCAAAAGTCAAAGAATGACCATGATCTCTTGTACTTATAATTTCTGACCCATGCAAGGACCTCCCCTGTAACACCAGCAGCTTGCAATTTATGCAGTGGCTTTTGAAATGATGTTTGAAAATGTCAAAATATGAGAGACATGGGTCAAAGGTCAAAGAAAGACCTTGACCTCTTGTACTCATAAAACTTCATGTACTCATTACAATGACTGTATATACCAATTTTTAGGTTAAAATCTACAAAACTTTCCATGATACCTTATGTTTTAGCATTTTCCCATATTTGACATTGCCGCAAAAAAGGTCAAGGTCAACTCAAGGTCGTCATTTGAGCAAACTTGGTAGTATTCGAGTACTTTCTGCTACATACCAAGTTTCAAGGCCATTGGTCTATTGGTTCTGGAGAAGAAGATTTTTTATGCTTTTTACCATTTATGGGCTTTGCGGCCATGTTGGTCATGTGACTTGGACCGTTTGAACAATTTTTTGTTCCATACACCCCTGGAGACTCTATGTGAAATTTGGTTACAATTGGCCCAGTGGCTTTTGAGGAGATGATAAACATTGTCGAAATATGAGAGTTCAGGATCAAAAGTCAAAGAATGTCCTTGACCTCTCATACTTATAAATCTTCATGTAGTCATTAAGATGACTGTATATACCAATTCAAGTTTAGCCCAAAATCTTCAACAGTTTCCAAGATATTTTATGTTCTAGCGTTTTGCCATATAAAAGCACAAGGAAGCAAATTTGACCTTACCGTAAAAAGGTCTAGGTCAACCCAAGGTCATAATTTGAACAAGCTTGGCAGTTCTCGCGTGCCCAATGCTATATACCAAGTTTCAAGGCCATCGGCCTATTGGTTCTGAAGAAGAAGATTTTTCAAGGTTTTTACCAAATATGGGCATGGCGGCCATGTTGGTCATGTGACCAGGGCCGTTTGAGGAACTTTTCGTTCCTAAGACCCCTGGAGGCTACATATGAAATTTGGTTTTAACTGCCCCAGCGGTTTCAGAGGAGAAGTCATTTGAAATTGTGGACGGACGTACGACGGACGAAGACGGACGACGGAGCCTGCCTATACTATAAACTCCCCCGGAGCCGCTGGCTCAGGTGAGCTAAAAAACTGAATTATCCTAAATACAGTGCTTCACTGCTGTTAAAATCTGATAAGCACATATATTACACATAATTACTTCCACGATTTGGAAGTAAATAAAGGGGAGAGTGATACACTGAATAACCCTCTTTACTGGAGTTCTGCATGATGATAGAATCTGAAGTGTCCAATACATAAGGGACGAGTCATGCTGGTATGACAGTATGCAATTGTCTATAAAATCATGTCGAGCAGATGATTTTGTTCTTGATTAAATTTAATTCCTGCATTTGTGACATCAGCTCCCCAGTTGCCTTGTCATCAGTAAACCTATTGTGACTTCTGGAGACTCGGCCCCCAGACCCCAACCCTCCCCCACCTCCATTACTATTATTAACAGTTTTAGTGAACTTTCATCAACAGATTCTGCATGCCCATAAGCAGGAAGAAAAGTGCAAAATATGCTCACAAAATTTAAAGACCACTAATCTGCACGATTTATTAACCAGTCAGAGTAAGAAAATGTTCTTTGTGTTTCCTACAGGTTTGATTGAGGTCAGTCTGACATAAAAAAGGGTAATCCAGTGTGTGTGTGTGGGGGGGGGGGGGGGGGGGGGGGGGTTAAGGGTAGGTGGGGAATTGGGATGGTGGGGGGGTCATAAACTTTTTTGTCACCTATCTGGGGGGGGGGGGGGGGGGGGGGTCGGAAAAAAATTCTGATGAGACTGGTGGGGGGGGGGGGGGGGTCGGAAAAATTTTGGTGACTCATGTGAAAATGTACCCTGCCCCCCACCTGATAATAAATGACTCGTCCCGAATTCCAATCATTGAAACATTTGGATATATCACTGTCTCCGCTGGGGCTGCGCTTTTAGGTGGGTAAGTCTTTAATTTTTAACAATTAACAGACCATGCAGTCCATTGAGATCGTCTTAAGGTATATATATATATATGGGTAATAATACAAAAATAATGTCCGGAACCAGAACTCTGTATATGAAAATCAAACTACCGAGATGGAACGTCTGAAAATAATTTAATTTTCCCTATGCATTTCACTGTATAAGATCATCCCCTGATGATCTTATACAGTGAAATTCATAGGGAAAATTGATCTTATACAGTGAAATGCATAGGGAAAATTAAATTATTCCCCTGATGATCTTATACAATGAAATGCATAGGGAAAATTAAATTATTCCCCTGATGATCTTATACAATGAAATGCATAGGAAAATTAAATTATTTTCAGACGTTCCATCTCGTTAGTTTGATTTTTCATATATATGGGTGTATATATACATGTATATGGGTACACCTCCATGTTTTCCCGCCGTTTAACAGAGGGAACTACTTTTGTGACTCCCTAATTGCTTCCCTGGATAACGGGTCCTTCGCAAAATGGGGTCTGCTTGTGAAGGAAAAAGAAATAATTGCAAGAGAATCAAATTCTTTGTCTTAAATTTGTAAAACTAAATAGACCACCCACCTTAAATATAATTTTTGAAAGGATTATGTTTGATGCTTTGGAAGAACGGAAATGTTAGCATAGGCGGCAGAACTATTTCCAGTCGGCAGTTCAGTGCCGAAGACATCCCAGCAGGTACACAACACTGAATCAACCTTGATTCAACGTCATGACGTTGAATCAATGTTCATTCAAGGTTGTTTGCTCAGTGGGATTGATGCTCTTGCTGAAGAAGAGTAGAACCAGAAGCCTTACTTGAAAGTCGAGATAAAATCTGCACAAAATGGAGGTTAGTGCCGAAAAGACCAAACTGATGACAAACAACGCCAATGACATGCAAAGGAAGATCAAGGTCAAAGGACAGAAGTTGTGAACGATAAAAAGCTTTAAAACCTTCATGACCATAGAGCGATTGTTTCAGATATTGGCTCAAAGCCGGAGGTTCTCTCAAGGATTATACAGGCCAATGCATCGCTGAGAAAGCGAAAGGAAATAAAGTTTCCTTTTAAAAGGAAAGGCTTGCCAAGTTAGCATTTTGTTTCCGAAATACATGTAGTTCAATGTGTATGGTCTTTTGTGGCTTGTGGTCTTGGGAGATGTATCTTACTTAGAGACACTCTCTTCATTTGAAATTGTCCACAACTGTAGTAAACAATGAAGTTACGTTACATTATGGCCATTCTGATTTTCAAATGATAACCTTCAGTGAAAAGGTCAATTTTTGCATTACTGCTAATGAAAAATATTTCAAAAAAGCATTTAAAAACAAGGATTTTTCGTATTCTGTTATGTATTATTACAAGAAATTTTAGGACATTAGAAGATTTACTGGCAGTTTCGTGTTGTTGTTTTTTGTGCAACTAAGCAGAACTGTTTTGCACTTTGGAGCAAATGGACTACACATAACTGGTGAAGTGTAATGAAAATAGTCCAAAGGGTATTCAAGTTGCAGAGTGGACAAGAAAATGCTAATGGAAATACTAACGTACGGACAGATACAAGTGGACGGGAATTTGATTGCTGTATTCCCTTGAATTTGTCCATGACATAGCTTTTAACATGCAGAAAGGTCACCAGAACGATGTTGTAGTGATGGATTTTGCTAAAGCATTTGATAAAGTTGCTCACAACAGATTGCTTTACAAATTGTAATCATATGGGGTTAAGGGAAACACGTTGGGCTGGATAGCTTCTTTTCTCTTTGGAAGATCTCAGAAAGTTGTCCTTGAAGGGAAAGCATCCTCTTCTGCACCTGTGCTCTCAGGCGTCCCACAGGGCTCAGTCCTTGGCCCTGCACTTTTTCTCATTTATATAAATGACCTTCCAGAATACGTCCCTAATAGCACAGTACGACTTTTTGCGGATGATACCCTTATGTACTTAACAATACACAACTTGTCTGACTGTACCAAACTCCAGGAAGATCTCAACAACCTAGAAAGATGGGAATCTGACTGGCAGATGTCTTTTCACCCAGAGAAATGCGAGGTCATCCATGTTACCACCAAGAAGAAACCTATCCTACACAATTACACCCTCCATGGCCACACTCTCTCTTCAGTACCCCAAATCAAATACCTCGGAGTTCAAATTTCTCAAGACCTTAAGTGGAATTCTCACATCAACTCTGTCTCCTCAAAGGCAAACCAGACTCTAGGTTTTCTGAAACGCAATCTAAAAATCAACTCGCAAACAATCAAAGAAAAGGCCTATAAGTCCATTGTCCGCCCCAAACCTGAATACTGTAATACAGTATGGGACCCTAAATGTGTAAAAAATCCCAAAGAAGGCGACAAAACTAATCACAGGCTCGTGTACCAGTTAGAGATGGTTCAGAGGAGAGCGGCAAGGTGGGTAACTGGAAGGTACCATAATACATCAAGTGTATCAGACATGCTTCGTAGTCTGGACTGGAGATCCCTTGAGCAAAGAAGAGTGGATTCTAGACTCACAATACTTTACAAAATACGCCATCACCTTGTTGCCATTGAGGAGGATAAATATTTACAAAGAGGTACTGGACGACGAGAATACCAATATCGCCAGTTGAGAGCAGACAAAGACTATACCCGCTTTTCCTTCTTTCCCAGGACAGTCATTCAATGGAACCAGCTTCCAAGTCAAATCTGCTTGGCAGAGTCGCTCGATATCTTCAAGGCTCAGGTCTCGAAGATCGAGCACTCTAGACTCAATTAGTCCAAAACATTTCTTCTATCTCTTTGACTTTCTCCCTCTTTACTTCCTTCTGTCTTTCCAATTACTTACTTCTCTACCTTCATCTTTTTCGATGCTTCTACTACCATTTCCCTTCTCGCACTCCACTGGTGATAATCCTCATAGTTGAGGGCATACCAGTACACCGGCAAAAGCAAAAGCAAACCGTTCGGTCAGGGACAAAGTTATGTTTATTTTCAGATCGTCATGTCTTGAAATTGAGAAAAATACATCTTACATTGGGACAGTACTTTTACAAGTACTTTACATGTAAGATGATGTATGGTTCTTGACTCCTGGAGGAAATAGTGGAAGTAGTTCGTCCTGCTACCCTCAAGTGTGACAGATTGGTAGAATAAAAATCTTACTGTTCGCAACAATGGTGTTTATCACAAGGGGAAACAAATTTTGTGACTGTTTGCCTCCTTGTTTCTGTTGGAGCAGATTTAAAAGCTGGCCACCACTGAGAGGAGGCTATTATGAAAATGATAGTTCCTTCCCAAACAATTGCCATAGGTTGTCTGTAGTGAGTGAGTGAACTCGGGTTTAACATCCCACCAACAACTAGGTCCTACAGAATGGGACCTCGGTTTTAAGTCTCATCCGAAAGACCGGAGAAGGGGGAATCGATCTTGCAATCCCTGGATTGGTAGTCCAGCGCGTTATCCACTACACTACCACCGCTCCTAAATCGAGCTCATTATTTTTTGTATTTTGTCATCATTGAGGTCAGTTGAATGGTGTTGAATACCGATAAAACTAAAGTGATGCTCATTACAAGTAGACAGAAAAGAGCAAATATGACAGATAAAACGCTAGCTCTTAAATATAATGATTTTGACTTGGAGATAACATGTAGTGAGAAAATTTTAGGAGTACATATTGATGAAAACCTGATGTGGAATGACCAGTTTCAGTTTATTGCGAGAAAGGTCTCTTCATACTTATGGCTTCTTTCTCAGATAAGATCTTATTTATCTATTGAATACCGATTATTATTTTACAATGCTTATATAAAGACACACTTTGATTATTGCAGTGTTATTTGGGGTAATTCTTCTAATTTTAATCTTTCAAAGATTACGAAATTGCAAAGACGAGCATGTAAGATTATTTTAGGTAGTGAATATACCGATCTGGAAGAGGCACGAACACGTCTTAAAATATTATCCTTTGATGAAAGTGTATTTTTGCAAAAAGCCAAGGTTATGTACAAAATTGTTTATAATATTGCACCTCAATATTTGTCAGATTTGTTCCAATTAAGGGGTACTAATGCAAATGATACTGTAAATTTACGATCAATTTCAAACAAGAATTTATTAATTCCGAAGCCGAAAATTAACTTATTCAAAAATAGTTTATCTTATTCCGGTGCACTTGTATGGAATAGTATACCGTTAGAAATTAAAAATGCGCCAACTTTAAAGTTGTTTATTAACGGATGTACGAATTGGATGAAAAATGAAATACATTAATCCTTATACCTTCACTGCCATTCAGTATGTCGGTATGTATGTATATTATATGTACTATTTCTTTTTTTTTGTGCATATGTATGTACATGTAAGTTATAAACATAAATTTGTGTACGTACGCACATGCATGCTAGCGTGCGTGCGCTTATTTATTTCATTTGTGTGCATCATGTACATGCATCATTTTAGTTGTACAGTTTGCTTATGTTTCGTAATGTAGTATACTTTTTTTTAATTGTTGTTTGCAAGAGGGCCTCAAGGAAGATTGGCCATGCCAATTGAGCTACCCTCTTAAAATAAAGCCATTACTTACTTACTTACTTACAGTTATAAGTACTGGTTAAGCCTGTGGTATGCTGTTGTTGTTGTGTTATTGTTTTATGTCCACAGTAAATAGCTACATGTATGATCATGTCAGGACGGTCTGTTAACCTAACCACACCATTTCTGGGCATGCTTAGCCATCCTAAGCGGTTAACCAGTACTAAGTGCACTTACTTTCGCCAATAACTGACAACTGCCCTCCTTGAATCAGCGGAAGGGGACATGAAAGTAAGTGGCCGGACCGTTTTATTCGTTAAAATTGCATAAGCCTAGAAAAGGATGATTTGATGGCAATTGTAAGACACTGATAATTTTTACATATAGCACATGTTGTTTCCTAAATTGAATTTTTTCAATGGGGAACTTTCATGAAACTGAATTTCAATGTATGTTTATGAAAAATAAGAAAAAGTATCTAGTAAATACCATCAAATCCTTGTCTGTAAAACCAGTAAATGTTTTTAAATAAAACTGTTGGCACAGACCCTTATCAAACTGTTCCAACCAGCAGTTTAATTAGGATCTACACTCCACACTGTTTGTGCAGGCATAGCAACTATTGTTGAAATATTTAATTCCGGGTTTTACAAAGTCCAGAGTCCAAAATCCAGGTTTTATCTAATCCAAACGGTCCAGAGTCCAATTTTTTACACAGTCCGAAGTCCAGAGTCCAAGTCCAGTCCACGTTTAACATAATGCCCGCTAATTGCGCATGTCGTTATTTGGCAGTGGACAATTATCAAGAAACATCCAAATACACCGGATAAATATAAAAATAGAAATAACTTGGATTTTAGCAAGGCAAAAAATGCTAGACATGTTCGATTATTTGGTGTGCCAGATTGTGGCGTGTCGTTATTTTTGTAACGGTGCTTAGGTACAAAAGTGCTACTAGCGAAAGAAACAGTCAAACGAAGTTGCGCCCCGTAGACGCTCTCCATATATTGGTTCTCCACTTGCAGTTATGGACCATACTCGAAGCTGGGAACAAACCAGCGTCTTCCACTTGAGTGCGCATGGCAGGAAGTCCTATTCTATCTGAATACATAGGCTCGCCCGCCGAAGCGGGCAAGCCAAAAAGAAGAAGAGGTAGACTGGAGAAGAGTTGGGAAGACAATATTAAGGAGTGGACAAAAATGGATTTTGCTAGCACAACTAGGGCAGCTGAAGCCAGGACTAGGTGGAAATGGATTGTTGTCACCCGACGTAGGCGGAGGGGGGCTATAGAAATGACCCTCGTCCGTCCGTGTGTCAGTCCGTCCGTCCGTCCGTCCGAAATCTTGTCCCCGCAACTCCTCCTACATCTTTCATCGGATTGATTTGAAATTTTACAGATTATATTCTTATGATATGAAGATGTGCATGTGGTTTTTGATTTTTGTTTCGGCCATTTTTGATGGAGTTATGGCCCTTGCTGACTCAGACCTTGTCCCCGTAACTCCTGTCACATATTTTATCAGATTGACTTGAAATTGTGCAGCATGTTTCATCATGATCTGAAGTTGTGCATGTGATTTTGGAATTTCAATTGTCCTATATTTTACAAAGTTATGGCCCTTTGTCGTTTTTGGCATTTTTGCAACTTTTGAAGCGTTTGACCGAGAGAGCTGAAATTCGGTATGCTATTAGCATTTGGTTAATTGAGTATTCTGATTATTGTAAGGATATGCTAAATTTATTAGAGACAGAGTTATTCCCCTTTCATAGATAATAGACATTCACTTAAAGGTAAAAGGATAACTCAAGAACTATTCATATTGATGGGCTTATATTCAGGCCTAATCGAGTCTGTCTCATAACCTTGCTAGGTCGTTGGTGTAAAGATGACTTTACAATAAAAGGCCATCGGCCAAGTGTCACCCGACGTTTGAAATGTGTCACAAACTGCAGCCCTTTATTGCGTTTCAGAGTAACTGTATGGCCAAAACCAGAAAATATGTGTCTAACAGAACCTGGTAAGCAAATAATAATTGAAGCATAAGCAAAGACATATACTCAATCTATGAGGTTATAAAATACTTAAGTTCAGAACTGGGCGTATATGTGTAAAATCAGGTTACTGAAACTTTAGGCCCCTACAGAATGCCTAAAACATCAACATACTACACCCCCAGCAGGTATGCAAAAGTGTTTGAATAACATAAATAAGATAGCACATAAGGCAAAAACAAAAACAAAAAAAAAGAAGACGAAGAAGAAGAAAAGAAGCGCACTAGGAAAAACGCCGGTTTGACAAATTTACCGATGACAATGGCGGTTTTGTTGTCTATAGGCACTCGGAAGTTATTCGGGGAGAATAAAAAAAGCACAGAAAGCGGGGAAGGTGGGGGCGGGGAGAGGGGAATGAATAAATACTAAAAATAATGATAATAACGCTAGGGAGAAAGCCAGCATGACAAAACGTCTGACAACAGTGACGCTTTGCGAAAGTAGCACTACCTTAGTTCCACATTTGAGCCGCGACACGACGAAACCAACAAAGTGGTTAAACGCCCAGCGGAAACTCAGATCAGCTCTGCATCCGCCCAGTCCTATCAGAGTCTTTCTTGAGCGCTTTAAGGGTAGCTAAGAATCAAAGCTACCGTCATGCGGACAGCGAAGACTCTGATCAGACTGGGCGGATGCCCAGGCTGATCTGAGTCTGCACTGGGCGCACAACCACATTGTTGGTTTTCTCATGTCGCGGCTCATTTGTCGTTTCATATTTACTTGGGGAATTATACGATGAAAACAGTGGGACATATAAGTCGATCAAGATCAACCAGGGGCCGCATTTATAAAATGACTTAAGTCGTTGCTATGCTGTTGCTAAGGCTAAATTCCTATGAAGGAGATTCCCTACAACTATGAAATTTGCTCTGGAGGAACAGTCTGAAAAATAAAGTTTAGCTATTGACAATGACGGTTTTGTATTCTATAGGCACTTCGGAATTTATTCGGGGCGAGTAAACAAGAGGGCCATGAGGCCCTGAATCGCTCACCTGAATATGCTGGCCATGTAGGTCATCTGACCTAGACCGCTTGAATAAATTTTCGTTCCCTCAGCCCCTGAAGGCTGTGTATGAAATTTGGTTACAATTAGCCCAGTGGCATTTGAGGAGCAGTCTTAAATTGTCAAAATATGGGAAACAGGGGTCAGAGGTCAAAGAATGACCTTGACCTCTTGTACCTGCAAATCTTTCATGTACTAACTAAGACGACCAATCTTTAGGCCAAAAACTCCTAAACTTGCCATGAAATCTTATGTTCTAGCATTTTCCCGTACTTGTCCTTGCCTTTAGAAAGGTCAAGGTCAGCCCAAGGTCAACTTTGAACAATCTTGATAGTACTCAAGTACCTGATGCTATATACCAAGTTTCAAGGCCATCGATTATTTGGTTCTTGAGAAGAAGATTTGTAAAGGTTTTTCCCATATATGGGCATGGCTGCCATGTTGGTCATGTGACCCAGACTGTTGTACAAATTTTAATTCCCTCAGCCCATAGAGGCTCTATATGAAATTTGGTTACAATTGGCACAGTGGCCTTTCAGGAGATGTGTGAAATTATTACAATATGAGTGACCAGGGTCAAAGAATGACCGTGACCTCTTGTACATATTGATTTTCATATACTCATTAAGATGACTGTATATACCAATTTTCAGGTCAAAATCTTGAACAATTTCCAAGAAATCTTATGTTCTAGCATTTTCCTATATAAAAGCACCAGAAAGCAAATTTGACCTTTTTGTAAAAAAAGTCAAGGTCAATCCAAGGTCATAATTTGAACAATATTGGTAGTACTTGCGTACCCAATGCTACATACCAAGTTTCAAGGCCATCAGTCTATTGGTTCTGGAGAAGAAGGTTTTAATGGTTTTTACCATATATGGGTGTGGCGGCCATGTTGGACATGTGACTAGGACCGTTTGAACAAATTTTCGTTCCCTTGCCCCCTAGAGCCTCTACATGAAATTTGGTTACAACTTGCCAAGTGGCTTTTGAGGAGAGGTAATATGTGAGACCAGGGTCAAAGATCAAAGAATGACCTTGACCTCTTGCATCTGTAAATTTTCATGTACTCATTAGGATGACTGTATATACCAATTTTCAGGTCAAAATTTTCAACAGTTTCCAAGAAATTTAATGTTCTAGCATTTTCCCATATAAAAGCACCAAAAAGCAAATTTGAACTTGCCGTACAAAAGGTCAAGGTCAACCCAAGGTCATAATTTGAACAAACTTGGTAGTACTCGCATACCCGTGCTACATACCAAGTTTCAAGGCCATCGGCCCATTGGTTCTAATGAAGAAGATTTATAAAGGTTTTTACTATATGTGGGCGTGGTGGCCATGTTTGTCATGTGACTAGGACCGTTTGAACAATTTTTTGTTTCCTTGCCCCCTAGAGCCTTTATATGAAAATTGTTTACAATTTGCCCGGTGGCTTTTGAGGAGATGTGTGAAATTGTCGCAAAATGAGAGACCAGGGTCAAAGGTCAAAGAATGACCTTTACCTCTAGTACGCATACATTTTCATGTACTCATTAAGATGACTGTATATACCAATTTTCAGGTCAAACTTTTCAACAGTTTCTAAGAAATCTTATGTTCTAGCATTTTCCTATATATAAGCACCAGAAAGCAAAATTGACCTTGCCGTACAAAAGGTCAAGGTCAACCAAGGTCATAATTAGAACTATCTTGGTAGTACTCGTGTACCCGATGCTACATACCAAGTTTCAAGGCCATCGGCCTATTGGTTCTGGAGGAGAAGATTTTTAAAGATTTTACCATAAATGGGCTTGGCAGAAATGTTTGTCATGTGACTAGGACCGTTTGAACAAATTTTCGTTCCCTTGCCTCCTAGAGCCTCTACATGAAATTTGGTCACAATTGGACCAGTGGCTTTGGAGGAGATGTGTAAAATTGTCGCAATATGAGAGACCAGGGTCAAAGGTCAAAGAATGACCTTGACCTCTTGTATGCATAATTTTCATGAACTCATTAAGATGACTGATATACCAATTTTCAGGGCAAAATCTTCAACAGTTTCCAAGAAATCTTATGTTCTAGCATTTTACCATATAAAAGCACAAGAAAGCAAATTTGACCTTGCCGTTAAAAAGGTCAAGGTCAACCCAAGGTCATAATTTGAACAATCTTGGTAGTACTCGCATACCCGATGCTACATACCAAGTTTCAAGGCCATCGGCCTATTGGTTCTGGAGAAGAAGATTTTTTAAAGATTTTTACCATATATGGGCATGGCGGCCATGTTGGTCATGTGACCAAGACCGTTTGAGCAACTTTTCGTTCCTAAGTCCCCTAGAGGCTACATATGAAATTTGGTTACAATTAGCCCAGCGGTTTCAGAGGAGAAGACGTTTGAAATTGTGGACGGACGGACGGACGCCGGACGCCGGAACCTTACCATCCTATAAGCTCCCCCGTATCCGCTGGCTCAGGTGAGCTAAAAAGCACAGAAAGCGGGGAGGGGCATGCATTGCACAATTCAAAACACGATATGACAGACTGGTACTCAAGTTGTATTCTTATCAAATTAAATGTATTGCCTGACATTCTTTTTTAAAACTGTTAAAGACGGTGACATTTTTGCAAAATGAGGTAGGGAATTCCAGAGACTCGGAGCGAAGCAGGAAAAGGAACCGTCAAATAGCGCTGTCTTTGACCTTGGTACAGACAATGTTCCATTGGGTGCTGATCTTAGGGTGAGATAATGGGTTTGCGATGTCGGCTTTAATATTTGAAATGTATTCTGGCGTTAGACTGTTCGGTATTTCAAACTCATGTGGTAGTTTTATGCGCCGCATATACCTTTGCTATAAATTGAGCCGCGACACGACAAAACCAACAATGTGGTCGTGCGTCCAGCGCAGACTCAGATCAGCCTGGGCATCCGCCCAGTCTGATCAGAGTCTCCGCTTTCCGCATGAAGGTAGCTTAGTCCCTCAGCTACCCTTTAAGCGCTTAGCAAAGAGTCTGATCAGACAGTGTGAATGCCCAGGCTGATCTGAGTCTGCGCTGGGCGGACGACCACATTGTTGGTTTTCTCGTGTCGCGGCTCATTATTGTTCATTGTTTGTAATTCCATCTGCATCATTTGGAGCAATAACACAGGGTATAATCGATTCCGCTAATTTTCGCTTCCTGCAGAGACTGTACACCATATTTGGCTTCCGCCTAGACTGTCCGTGAACTCTTGCTTCCTGCAGAGACTACTGTCCTCGAGAAATGGCTTCCTGCCGAGACTGTCCGCGTGACTCTGCTTCCTGCCGAGAGCCTCGGCAGGAAGCAGAATCACGCGGACAGTCTCTGCAGGAAGCCATTTATCATGTACAGAAGTCTCTGCAGGAAGCAAGAGTTCACGGACAGTCTCGGCGGAAGCCAAATATGACGGACAGTCTCTGCAGGAAGCGAAAATTGGCGGAATCGATTATACCCTGTGAATAATGCGTTGTAAAATCAGACTCTTCCATTGTTTTAAAGTCAATCAAGGTATTGATTTGGGTGTCCGAATTTTTAGATTTTTACGGTTTGTAGTTTTAAGTTTCCGAGACTTAACCTTGCGCGCACACGACGTCAAAATGACGTCGTATCGATGCGAAGCCATCACGTTGCATCGACGTCGATACGACGTCATTGTGGCGTCATGTTATTATTGGGCAGATGATCTATATTTCAAGTTTTGTTCTTTATTATTATCATCACTATCGTTATTTTACTTTTATTTAACAATTGTTTCCCAACATGATGTCAAACATTCATTTCGAGTCCCTCTGTGTATGCTCAGTCCTAAGTACCCCGGACACCCATTCGTTGGTGCCATTTCATGCGTACTGGTACGCCCTCGAAAAACAAAATAGTTTTTTCTAACCCTGAACTGTCATTTTTGAAAGTTTTACGTGACAAAAAAAAATCCGATCAACGGTTCAAGAGATAACATGTCATTCATTTTCTTCGCTACCTGGAGCGGCTGTAGCGTAGTGGATAACACTCCAGACTACCAATCCATGGGTCGCAGGTTCGATCCCCCGCTTCTCCGGTCTTTCGGATGAGACTTTAAACCGAGGTCCCGTCTCCATATGACCTCGTTGTTGGCGGGACGTTAAACCCGAGTTCACTCACTCACTCACTCACTCACTCTTCGCTACCTAGCCGATTCAAATATTCAGTTTCAGTGGCCCGTGAAATTGCAATATCTGTGCATGTGAAAAACATGAATACAGTATCTACTGTACAAATCACTGCTCACTTTATGCTCTAATGTTAATGAAGTCTGATTTGTGTGTTTTCTAGTCTCCATGGACAGAGACATTTGAGGTCCGTTCGGTAAATAACAGTCAGATTTCAATTTGGAAGATGGGGTGCAGTTTTACAAGTAATGCACAGTTTTGAATACCCATACTCAATTTTAATTCGATATAAGTCAAGTCAAGTCAATTTTATTTGGTTAAATTCTTCCAAGCAAAGGATTATTACCAAGACAGACACAAACCTGTAAGATAACTAACTACATAGATGATAAATTGCTTCAAATATATAGATATCCATTATTATCTTGATTTTGTGATATTCAAAACTCGAATTCAAGTGATGGATATCTACTAAATGAATTATGGCTGTCCATAAATTGAATCTTGGATATCCGTAGATTAAGATGAACATCGGATATCAATAAATCGACTTACGATCATCCAAAGTCAGGTGCTCCATTTTCATGATTGTAGGCCTACGTTTTTCTACTTAATTTATTCGCTTAATTATTTTTGGATGCCCATGATTTAATTTTTGGGTATCCATTATTCGATTAATGGATATCCAGTATTCATCTTGATTTTAGAATATCCAGAAATCGATTTTTGGGTGTTCAAAATCGTTTTTTTTTTTTTTTTTAAATATCACAAAAAATATTAGACATTTAAAAATAATGCATCATGTTGCCAAATAAATTTCACACCTTTTGGTACTAAATTTGCATATATTTTTATCTTGAAGGGGTCAACTTATAGTTGTAATTCAACTGCATAGTTTCTTTTTGGTGTCATTATAGTTCTCAGAGGGGGGTGGGGTGGGGGTGTATATGTATATATCGTGTCGCGGCTCATAATCCTCTTGCTTAGCTTATGTGGCTACTTTTGTTTGGCCTTTAGATACAGGAGAGCCTGTCCCATGGTGAAACCTTCTGCGTGCCCAAACAAATCAAATATGAAAGGTGCACCCTCTTTAAATATTGTATAAATAAATAGATAAATAAATGACCGCCGGTGGACAATCAGCTTTATCACACTTCCTCTAGAACTTCTGGAAGAACCTTAACTGTAGAAACTATGCTCACTAATTTCTATCATGGTGTCTAGTCTATCTATCCCATAACTTTGAAAGGTCGACGGGCACTACAGAAGACTTTGCAACAAGCTCTCTTCATCTGTTCCTCTTTTCAAGTGCCCCAGTTATACTGTCAAAGTCCACCCTTTTCTGTACTGTAATAGGGTAAAGTCAGATAAATTCGGACAGCTGGTAAATTCGGACAGTAAAATTGTTTCCTTTCTATGTCATTTGTTTGACATTAAAACAAAAATAACTGGGCAAACAGTGAAAATGTGAATTTTCACTCTTTGCAATGGTATGTCCGAATTCACCTGCTGTCCGAAGTTACCCGACTCGACCCTACTGTCCTCACATCTCTTCTTCTCATTCTCCTCTTGACGTAGTTGTTTATAAATATGTACGGCAGCCATTTCGTATCCAGCTTTTGGTAAAATTTGTTATTGCACGGTCATGTTGAAACTAACCACTCGGTCAATTTCTAATAAAATGTAATTTTAATACATATATGAGCCGCGACACGACAAAACCAACAATGTGGTTGTGCGCCCAGCGCAGACTCAGATCAGCCTGGGCATCCGCCCAGTCTGATCAGAGTCTTCGCTGTCCGCATGGATGTAGCTCAGTCCCTTAGCTAAGAGTCTGACCATACTGGGCGGATGTCCATGCTGATCTGAGTCTGCTCTGGGCGCACAACCACATTGTTGGTTTTGTCGTGTCGCGGCTCATATATTAAAAAAATGGTAAGTACAAACACCGCCTCTAAAAGTGCCTCCAGCGAATTGCATTTCTCATTGCATATTTATAATAATTGAGCCGCGACACGAGAAAACCAACGATGTGGTTGTGCGCATGGCGCAGACTCAGATCAGCCTGGGCATCCGCTCAATCTGATCAGACTCTTCACTAAACGCTTAAAGGATAGCTAAGGGCCTAAGCTACCTCCATGCGGACAGCGAAGACTCTGATCAGACTGGGCGCACAACCACATTGTTGGTTTTGTCGTGTCGCGGCTCATATAGAATTTTTTCTGCTACCTACTGAGCATTTCTTCGTTTTCATGAATTCTGTTGCATTTTCCCTTCTTTCGGTGGATTTTTTTTTTAAACTTCATAAATGGTCAACTTACTCTTGGTCTTTAGTTTCTGGGAAGAACGAAGGAGGAGTAAATAGAAATGATATATATATACTCGAACTAGCCTAACAAATCTTATCTATGAATGATTAATTAATTTTTGAACGACCCTCCTTTAAAAGTGTGTTTGATATGTACTACTTCAGAGGCTATTTTCAGTGAATAAAAAAGGCATCGGATGTAATGGGGGCGTGGTCGGACTACTGGACCCAGTGGAGGGAGGCATATGATGATATGGTCAATCACACAGGTAGGTCAACTTCTTAAATCTCGGTTCATCACAATTCGTTGGGCATGAATCACTGCGAGTGTTTATTAAAGTGACCTATATGTATTTATAGGTCACTGAATATTAGAAAAAAACTCAGCGATTTGGTCAGAGGTATCTATACAGCCGGATAAAAAAATCTCAAAATTTGCATCATTTAAAATGAAATGAACATATATCAGTGTATCACAGATGACTGCAACACATGTGCTCAGCCACGCATGAATAAAATGTAAAATATGCTGTGGATGCAACACGCCTCTTCAAGTTCTGAACAAAATGACTCGGACTTGTCTGCGCAGTTGTGCAGTCTAGTCAGAGCCATTGCTGTTCGCACAGGATATACAGGCTTTTAGAGCCAATCTGGTGAACAGTTAATGCGGGCTGGTATGCTTCTTCACCGTTCACAAACGCCTCTAAGGGCCTTTCATGCATGGAGCAGCTACGGCTCCAGATAACGTGGGAATTTTGAGGCTGATTGAGAATAATTGAGTTATTTATGTTAGATATGCACAAAATATTTTGTGCCTATCTAGCATATTACCTCAATTATTCTCAAAATCCCTCGTTCACCAGAAGCTCTGAAGACGGCAGTTGCTATATATAGGCACGCAACGTTGAACCTCCAACAAGAAGAAAAAAGTGGGAAAAAGTCTCCCCCTCCCCCACCCCCACACACAGCTCGGGATTTAACCAGCAGAATATGCCCCACCAACCATAGTCTTGTGATCTTTGCCGAGCATTTGCCTTACGAAAGTCCGCAATCTACCAAGACTCGAGTGGCTTTCGCTCAAAACACACACACACACACACACACACACACACACACACACACACACACCCTTGTCGCAGTAGATTAATTGACACTGCTTAGGCATCGGATACCATAGAGCCTCTGGTAGCTCAGGGGGTTGTGCGCTGACCTGCTGATCTAGAGGTTTCGATTTCCGCTGGAGACGATAACCTTTCCAATCATTAACGGGGTTTCATTTCACACAGCATTTCATTATCACCCTCCCATCGTCCTAGTATAAGTATGGCTGAAATACTGCTCAAAAGGACGTAGAATCGCAACTAATCCATGCATTGGATATCTTGTTCTGTTAAAATCTCATATTTGGGTTTCGGATTAACGCTGGAAAATGAGGATGTTATGATGGAATGTTAATGGATATAGATATGGAGTCACAAGAAAATGTTTCTTAAGAGCATGTGCGAACATGTCATACCCGGGTTAGCCTGCGCATCAGTGCAATCTGACCACGTCTGTTTGCAGCATTGTTTTTTTCTGGTCCAGTAAGACTTTAACCAAACTGTGCTGATGCATAGTTTGGTCTGAGCTAATTATTTGTATATGATATCAGGCTCCATTTCTCTCCACCTTAATCAAATGTGAATATCATTATCGCGGAAGATGATAGTGTACTTTTCCCCTGGCGTTTAGAAATTGATATGTCTGGTATATAAGGGACAGCCGTAAGTAATTAGAAAGGATGGAGGGTGGGTGCCTCTAAGAAGCTTGGAAATATGGTCCATTTTCTTATTTCAGTTTTTTTTTCTTCTTCTTTTTCCTTTTTATTTTTTATTTTATTTTATTTTATTTTATTTTATTTTATTTTTTTATTTTTTTTTTTTGGGGGGGGGGGGGGGGGGAGGGGAGGGGAGGGGAGGGGAGGGGGGGGGGTTAGAAGCGCGACAATAGTACTTTTCATCGGTAGGCTAACCATGCAGTTAACAGTGGATTTGATACACATTCGCAGGGCATTGACTAGTCCGCCAGTTATCGCTTCCTGTCGAGACTGTCCGTCATATTTTGGCGTCCGCCGAGACTGTCCGCGATCTCTTGCTTTCTGTTGAGACTGCTGTGCGTGATAAATGGAATCTTGAGCGTGATTCTACTGGCCAACCACGCGGACAGTCATCCATATTTCGCGGACGATAGTCTTGGAAGGAAGCAAGAGATCGCAGACAGTCTCGACGGAAACCAAGTATGACGGACAGTCTCGACAGGAACCGAAAATCCGCGGACTAGTTTTTGCCCTGTGATCTTGGTGAAACAGCCAATTCTGTCCTAGTTTGTATTCCTCTTTTTATAGCAAAGACAAACTTGTCATAGCGACAAGAATCTTAGCTGAGTTTGGCTTCCATTCTTTTGAGTTGTTTTGGCTTTTTGCGGGTTCTTGCTACATTGGACATCTCTTTCCTGATCCCCTTGTCTGTCGCTGTTCTCTAGACACAAGGGTTGAGGTGGCTTGATGGGGGACGCCTGCGCTGGCGAGTTAATAAGTATATAGGCGTCGCTTACCTGATGTCTGCAGCTAATTCAGCCCGCGGAAAGCGACAGTAAGTGTGGCTCGGAGAGGGATGTTGCCGAGATCCGACTCTCCCCTAATCAAGCATAGCATGAACGGCGGGGTTGCAGTACATGCTGTGAAATATCTTAGTCATATGTAGGAGTATCAGCGCCAACACAAACATAATAAAATTTCCTTTTAAAAGGAAGGCTTGCCCAGCTAAGACAGTGAAATTTTCATGAGTTGTTATTGAAGTGAACCCAATTGTTAGTGCATTTTATGTTGCTAACTTTTATTTAGCAAAGTGTTTAATTTCTTTACTTCTTGAATGGTGGCTTTGTCCACAGGTGTAAGGTATAACAAGTATAGAATTTATTTGAAAAACAAATTGAGGAAATATTTAAACACACACACTAAAAATTTTTTTTTCCAACGTTTTGGCCGTTAGGCATGTCTCAAGGAAAATTATTATATGGACCTATTTCAAGTCTTTTCTTTACGGCTGCCGAGTCACATTTAGTTTGAATTAAATTTTAGGAAAGACTGTTTCAAACCCATGTTAGGCATGTCTCAAGGAAAATTATCATATGGACCTATTTCAAGTCTTTTCTTTACGGCTGCTGAGTCACATTTAGTTTGAATTAAATTTTAGGAAAGACTGTTTCAAACCCATGTCTATGGAATCTTGGCACATCTGAACTTGGCATGAAAAGAAGACAATAAATCTATATTTACTGAAGTTTTTTTTGGTTTTAGTGGCATCAGTGGCAGTGAATAGAGCGAAATTTTGACACTCTGAGAAGAAAATGCATACTGCTATTGTTTGAGACAATAACTTGCTAAATACCATTTGGGAACAACAAAGGACGGAACCCATTGCGTTCATACTTCCATTAACTTCCGACAAATGAAATTCATTTATGTTTTCACATCAATTTTGTTACTTATTCGTGAAGTTCTGATTACTTTAACGCCAATGAAAGGACGCAGAATAGTTATTAACCAACGTGTTTGGTAATGACGTACAACAGCCGTCACTATGGCACGACATATATCAAACGTTACGTCGGCCAATTATCCGTGACGTTGCTTACACGTAACATGGCGTGAATTAGTGATGTTCATAGATGCATCAACATCGTCAGCCCAGTATAAGTTCATCTAAGGAAATCGGCGCAGATTAAATGGAAGTGTGTTTTGTTATATGTCTCTAGTTGAAGATTTGACAATAATTTTCATGAATAAGTAAGCTATGTCGGTAGGCACCCACAACCGTAATTTTGACACTGGGTAGCGACAATGACCTATCTCAAAATTGAGCTGTCCAATTTGCAATTCCAAAATAGACCGCAGTCAATTTTGAAATTGACTTGATAACAAAATAGTTATTAACATGTTGCACTGTTTGTTTGTTTGTGTGTATTAAACTGAAAGTAGAAATCGAAAGTAGATCTTTGACGGAAAAAAGGAAGTTTTGAATATCTGCGTCTGTTTTCGATAATATTTCTATTGTCAAATTACAAACAAGAGAAACATTTTGAATTAATAAAAGGCAGAGTGCAAGTGTTCACAGTGCAGTACGACGTGGGGAAACGAAGATTAAATATTCATTGACCTTTGATATTATTGGCTAAATTTGGCATACGCGTTGTTTGACCAATGGAATCTTGTGAAATGTGGAACAATATCGAAATTATACGAGGCTGCGCTTCGAAAAATAGAATAAATTTTCCATCTTTTATTTTTAGCAGATGAGGTAAACCAGATACGGATAAAAAAAAATAGATAAAATCAGACGAGTTATTTGTTTGAAATTTTCGTGTCTGTGAAGAAAATCATGACAAAATGCAGTCTCAAACCGGAACGAGCTTTTCGATCTATATAGCTTGCGGCCCTAAAAAAAGTTAAGAAAGAACAGTTACAGTACGAACTCTCCTGGTATTTTCCGACCAAGCGTGACGTATTGTTTCTTCCGAAAATAACTCGGTATCACTAAACCACATGAACTCTACTGGCTTGCGGCCTTCACCGCAAGCCAAAAATTAGCATGAGCCGTTGCTTGAGAAAGCCTGTATACATGCGCATTGCCTGTGCCAACCTCAGTGAGTCCCTGGGGGTCATTCTTTTGACATTAAACCCAGCAGGCACATGACGTCGAAATGACGTCGATGCGTCGGAATGACGTCGCATCGACGTTAGTACGACTACGACATCATTCCGACGCCATGTGCCCCCCCCCCCGGGCCCCAATGTATCCGTGACGTTCGTGAACTTCTTTTTTCGAGGCCATCAGCTTGGGTATTTTGACCATAAAATTCAGTGGTTCACTGAATATTTTGAATATTTAATGTAGAAGTCGATATTCCATCAATATTAAATGAATGAATTGACGATTGAGCTAATAGATTTTATAATCTGTTTTCGGCATATCAAAACCCTGGCCTTTTTAGATTATGTTCATGACTGACGACCAAAAGTTGCTTTTGTGTGAGATGTCATAGTTTTCACTGCAGGGTTAAAGTGTTATCCATATCACGGGGCAAGACGCTTCATGGCCTGTGCGTGCTGCGATGTCTCATGTCTCAGATCAGATTGCATCCACGGAGTCTGATGGGACAACGCCTCCGTTTCCATTAACTACCGGTGACTGAACTTTTATAGGGAAACTGACCAAAGGTCGCTTAGTCTGCACAAATGCTCATCCGAATCGCCAGTACTTTAGAGAAGCTGTACAAAACCCTTTATGTCATGGCATAGCTCCATTTCAGAAGCATGTGTCGGGACCTGCCCACGTTTTAATGGCACAAACTTCGAAGAAGTTAAAGGGGCATACTAGTTGATTTGGCCATCTGTCCGTATGTCTGTCGTCTGTCAGTAACACTTTTAACAGCCACGCTAGGATCTTGAAAATGTATATTAACACTTTTAACAGCCATGCTAGGATCTTGAAAATGTATATATACACTGAAAAAAAAAAAAATCCATAGATTTTACGATAGAATAACTGGAAACCAGCTGCCAGTCCATTTCCCGTTATTTTTACGGGCGCCCGTAAAAACTGCAGGAACCATCACGCACAGTAGGATAGATTAGAGCAGGTGTTGTTTTAGTCATATAGCCATTCAACACTTTAAAGTTATTTTCGAGTGTGGCCAGTTAACATAACACAACTATATCGTGATTTTCGAAAATGTCTTACAGGCAAACGCCCGTAAAAATAACGGGAAATGGACTGGCAGCTGGTTGCCAGTCATTCTACCGTAAATCTACGGATTTTTTTACAGTGTACATTTTCATATATACATTTTCAAGATCCTAGCATGGCTGTTAAAAGTGTTACTGACAGACAAACGGACAGGTGGATTTGCATATATGCAAATAAGCGGACCCGTATTTTCTTGATCTCGGACAGTCTTGTCTTTGAGAAACTAGGCCCTTTTTTCGATGTAGGCAATTATAAATGAGATACTTTGTGGAAATATATCTGAAGAACCACTTATTTTTCCGCCATTTCTACAAAGGGTAACACCTTTTGTGGCTTCCTGTTGATTTTTGAAGGACAAGGCCCTTCAGAAATTGGGTCTACCCCTTGGAGGGGGGGGGGGCAAATTCCTCCTATCATTGAAAAGGGAGGCAATAAAGAGAGAAAAGTTGCTTCCTCTGAAAACAATCGACCGTCGCTTAAGAAGTTTACCATACTTGGGCTCAAACTGTAGACATCGAATAATAATCAGGGTCTAAACTGTTTGCGATGTCATCCGCATCTTCTGGACGCATGACTGGATTGTTAAATTAAACTGTTCCATTTTAGAACAAAGAAACTTTTTTTTTTTTTGACTGGGAACCCATTTGGTGACATATGCAAACAATGCAGACCCAGTTAAGACGCCGCAGAATATGCGGCGTCTGATCAGGGTCTTCACTGTGACTATTTGCTTGCAGGAATATCTATGCAAAATACAATAAAAATGAAATATCCACCAGAAGCCCCTAGCATTAGCGATGGGCCCCAGTTTTAGATTTTTTACGGGATACCTATAAACTTAAGTGGTTATTCAATTGGACGCAGCTTAAGACAGGTAGCCGTTAATACAAGGTCATTTTTACTGTATTTTGGTTTAAAAGATTCCCAAAAGATGGCTGCTTAAGACATGTGACTTAAAATGAGTGACCCCTTGAGACAGGTTTGGCTGTATTTGTTATTCTTACAGATCCTAGAATCCGAGACAAACTGTTCATAAACGACCCCGTACCCCCAGCCCTGATCGTCATTGCCTACCTTCTCTTTATATTCCTGGGTCCAGTATGGATGAGAGACAGAAAGCCATTTGTTATGAAAGAAATTCTGGTGATCTACAACTTTGGAATGGTTCTGTTTTCAGCCTATATTGTTAAAGAGGTAAGGCATAAGAAAGTTCCATATTTTTTCCAATTAAAACATACATTCAACTCCTGCTATCTCGAAGTCGCAAAACAGTCTCAATCCGCTGAGAATTCAAAGTAAATTTTCTGGTTCCAGAAAATTTCTTCGAGATATCAGTAGTTTGAGATAACAGAAGTTGAAATGTAAATAAAAATAGGAAATATGTCCAAACTATATAATTTGAAATGAGGGTACTTGGAGATACCAGTGTTTGAGATAACGCGAGCCAACTGTATTCTAAATATTCATACGACCGGAATCTCCTTCACCTGTGTGTAAGACTGTCTATCTGGGCATGTACGGATTGCTGAGTGAGTGATTTAAATGACATCAATCTAGCATTCTGTCTGAGCATTTAGTGTAACCCCAGATAAAAACTGCTCCAGTCCGATCTAGGTCTATTGAGTTTGGTTATGGTTGTATGGGCTAACAGTATTTTGTGGAAAGGAACTGCAAAATACCAATATAGGCCGTCGTGTGCATTTTAAACATTCACGGCGAGGAACTATGACGGTGAAGGGGTAATAGAACTGGTTAAAGATTCATGGGTACATCGCCATCAGATTCTTTTCTGCCGTTTTCAGAGAGGAAAACAACTTTTGTAAATTCCTGCTTGCTTTCAACACAGGGTATAGTCGATTCCGCCAATTTTCGCTTCCTGCAAAGACTGTATATCATATTTGGCTTCCGCCGAGTGACTGTCCGCGATCTCTTGCTTCCTGCCGAGACTTCTGTACATGATAAATGGCTTCCTGCAGAGACTGTCCGCGTGATTTTGCTTCCTGCCGAGGCTCTTGGCAGGAAGCAGAGTCACGCGGACAGTCACTCGGCAGGAAGCCATTTTTCGAGGACAGTTGTCACTGCAGGAAGCAAGAGTTCGCGGACAGTCTCTGCGGAAGCCAAATATGATGTACAGTCTCTGCAGGAAGCGAAAATTGGCGGAATCTATTATACCCTGTGTTCAACGACAGTTCATAAAGGTGTACTTGTAAAGGAAAGAATTTGCTCATAGGGTAGCAAATCAAAGTTTTCAATAGCTGACCGCCATTGAAAAAGTCCGCAAAAATGAAAATTGCATAATTACCTACCCTGAAAGTGTACTTATTCCCTTTAAGGTTTCCGCAAATGTAAAAATGTATGGTAAATACGGCAATAAAAACTGCGGTTTGTGTCATGCCCAAACTCAGATCAACTTGCGTTGTCAGCCAAACTGTTTCAGCGGTTGACGTGCTAAATGCTTTTCTGTATTTCATTTTAGTGGGCCCGA
Source organism: Ctena decussata (assembly GCA_963989385.1). Lineage (NCBI taxonomy): Eukaryota > Metazoa > Mollusca > Bivalvia > Lucinida > Lucinidae > Ctena > Ctena decussata. The sequence continues at coordinate 82,886,451 of OZ022499.1, read as the reverse complement.
GGTTACTCATTATGGGCGAAGCTGACGGGTATGCACATACGCTTACCCATGCCCCCTGTCGTCCCTGGTCATACTGTACAGACTCTATGAATGTTCACTTTGGTTTGTGTCTTTACTACCCAGCAGGCACATGGCGTCGAAATGACGTCGTATTGACGTCGATGCGACGTAATTACGTCGCATCGACGTCAATACGACGTCATTTTAATGTGCCCGCTGGGTATATTCGCACATGCTTTTAGACAGGGACTCGGGTAAATTTGAACATTTTGTTACAGTATCTTCTTGGCGGTTGGTTGTTCGAGTACTCCTTGGGCTGTCAACCGGTAGATTACTCCTATACACCGAATGCATTGAGGGTAAGTCGTTTAGCCACCTGGTACTTAGTCAAATCTCGCTGGGGCACAATTACGTCTGAGCCTTCATAATCACCCTGCCATCATTTTGACTGAAATGCTGTTGAAAACGACGCAAAACCGCCAAATCAAAGAGCTGGTTACGAGTCGTCTGATCTGGAGCTACATTTTTCGGTCGTTAGGGTTGAAAGTGTTAAGAATCGAGATTTAAAAGAAGGTAAGGTAAAGGCTTTTCATAGCCTAATGGCCATAGGGGCAGTGGGCGTTAGAGTAATAGAGGCCCACTGAATCTTGGGTACAGCATGTGAAAGGGGACCCCATTCCTCTCCTTTCGCTGCCTTATCCTTCTCATATTCGAAAAAGGTACCCATTTACTGCATGCTGGGTTGACAGTTTTCACGTCGTCAGTTGATCCAGGCTGGGATTCAAACCCTCGACCTTCTGCACCATAACCATGCGACCACGGCGCTTACCTAAAAGTATGTAGTGTAAACTGTAGATGAACCGGCGCGACTGTACATTCACTGAAATTGTAATTATTATTTTTTGGCTTAAGGTGCAAAAAAAAAAAAAAAAATCAATTACCAGAAATAATATGTAAGTTTTGTTAGTCCATTGTGAATCATGTTTATAGAGTAACATTGTTTATTTTTGCATCTAATCTAAAAAAAATCTAAAAATTGAGACATCAAATATAATTACCATAACTGTCCTGAAAATGGAAAAGTTTGTTTTTAAATTGAACTAATGCATCCAAAATATGAGGTGGAATGGCAAGCAGTTTAGACTCAGATCAGAATGTTCTTTAAGAGCAGTCTGATCTGCGTCTGCACTGTTCGCTCAGACCAATTCTGTCCCAATATTAAGATTTTTTTTACCGTTCGTTTTATTATGCTCGTCGAAGAATTTCGGGGGAGCATATAGTTGCCGCTCCGTCCGTCAGTGCTTCCAGCCATCCGTCTGTCTGTCCCGTTCTTGTCCACGCCAATTCTCGGCAACTACTTGTTGGATTTCAACGAACCTTCAAGGGAACTTTTAGTATCAAAGGTGGATGCGCATATCACCTGCGTGTTTTGGTTTGATGATTTCCCAATAGATATGGCCCTTTGATGAATTCTGCATTAAATATATACCCATTTTTTGTATTCACACAAATTCCTGGCAACTATTGGCCAGAATTCAATGAATTTTCAATGGAAACATCAGCATCTAAAGGGGATGCGCATATTGTCTGTGTGATCCCGTTTGATGATTTTTCTTAGGGGTGTTGCACTTTTAGTTAGCACCCATGCTAAATTTTTTTCAGTATATTACTTGTCTGGAGCATATCTCTTAAGGTTTCGAAGTGATCTAAATGAACATTCACAAACTGATAGAGGGGAATGAGAGGAAGTGCAAAGCACAAGAACTATAACCCTATCTAAACTAATTACAGAGTTAGGTATTTTGATTGTCCAGAACATATCGCTGGACTAATTGTTAAAGGGAACTAAATGTAACTTCACACATTGATAGAGGGCAATGAGAGGAAGTGCAGTTCACAAGAACTATTATCCTGCCTTAAGTAATTACAGAGTTAGCTCCCTTCCTATCTTTTTTTCAATATTTTGCTTGTCCGGAGCATATCTCTGGCAGTATTAAAGGGAACTAAATGAAACTTCACACATTGGTGGAGGGCAATAAGAGAAAGTGCATAGCACAAGAACCATAACCCTACTTCATGTTACTATGAAGTTAGCTCCCTTCCTATTTTCAGCATTTTGCTTGTCTGGAGCATATCTCTGGATTGGAACAAAATGAAACTTCCATACATTGATAGAGGCCAAAAAGAGTAAGTGAAATATACAAGAAACATAACTCTGCATTAAGTTTACACTGAAAATAACACTTTCCCCAGGGCACCCATTCCACTATTGCACACCATCAGGAAGCATCCATCAGGTCCATTGATATTCTTGTTTGTTTCAGATGGCCAATGCTACCTGGTTATTCTATATCGCAAAGTTTATAGAACTCTTGGATACGGTAAGTTGACACCAGTTGAACTCTGGCCTCACATGAATATTTGATTGCTGGGTATTGATCACATTTCCAGCTGCTGCTGCGTCTATATTCCTTCCAATAAACTTCCCGTCTCTAATGAATGCCCACCCCAGCGGGCACATGACGTCGAATTGACGTCGATGCGACGTAATGACGTCGCATCGACGTCACTACAACGTCATTTCGACGTCATGAGTCCGCTGGGACTCCACTGAGACTTTTCTTTAAAAATAAAAGTGGCTACCAGAAGATACATGTACCACCAGGCTGGCTGTGGACCACCCAATCTTATAACTTTAGCAGAAATTGTGTTGTTTGTAGGATCTGTGCTTGCAATTTAGAAGATAAACAGCCCAGTGGGCACATGACGTCGAAATGACGTCGCACTGACGTCGGTGCGACGTCATTATGTCGCATCTACCTCGGTACGACGTCATTTTAACGTCATGTGCCTGCTGGGAGTATACATTTATGTACAAATGCCAATAACATGGCCTTACATTATACATACTCAGGATGCTGGTCTGAACCTTCACTTTGCACTTGCATGTTCCACATCAACTTTTCAAGTGGGCGTTTTTGAAATTTCTCTTGCTTGTTTGAGAAAGAATACTTTGTGATATTCATTATACAAAAATTTGAAGAGACATTTTTTATCTTCAGCTGCTTCTTCAAAGTTCACGGTATCTCATATTTCTTGATTTACAGTTTAATATTGAACCAATGACCTGTCACACCGTAGACAGAGCTCTGTCATGTTGCTACACAAGCCAGCTTAAGATGTATTTTGTTTAACCTGCAAATGCTAAAACTTAAAAAAACATGTAGGTCTAGCTGAATTTGCAAACAGCGTAGATCCAGATGAGGCGGCTCATAATGAGCCTCCTCATCTGGATCTACACTATTTGCCATCTAGTCTTTGAATTCTCGATATAGCTTGGATGGAACATGTTTTTCTTATATTTTGCAGATGTGGTCTCCTTTTTTGGCGCTTTAAAGGTTTAACATATTAATCTTAATAAATGTCCCTGCTCTAATAAACGCCCCCTGCCTCTTTTCCGAAATTAATGTTATATCAACTTCCATGAATTCATCTTTGTTTCTCTGGATGAGAATGGATGAGTTAGCTCTTTATATGACATTGGGTCAATTTTTAAAGGAAAGAATTTGCTCCTTCAGGATTTGACCCCAACTAAAGAGGGAGGCAAAAATAGTAGAACTGCTTTCTCTTTCAGTACACTCATTCACCTTAATACTCATTATTAGCAGCATTAGGCAGTTGCTGATTTACTCCACTTGAGGCTCTAAATACCCCCCCCCCCCCCCCTTTGCAAAATGCAACATCCCAGGCGTTTTTAATAAGATCAATACGGTAATTATTTTCTGTTACAGGTATTTTTCATTTTACGAAAGAAAAATAACCAAGTGACATTTCTTCATGTGTTTCATCATGGTTGTCTGCCCATGTTCTGGTATTGGGGCATCAAAATAGTCCCAGGTATGTACATGAGTTCTGAGCCACTATCTGCCTCATGTTTAAAATTCTAAGTACTGTAATGCGTGTATATATATTGGGACACCTAAAAATAATGAATTTTCCATTCCATCTGCATCTTTTAGACCCCATACTACATTGTAAATTCCAAGTGTTCCATTTTAGGATAGTTATGGTTATTATTTTAGGTGTCCTAATACTTTTAGAATATTTTACAGTAAAATGGTTTTGTGGGTTTATTTAACGTTTCTGAAACTGGATCCTTAGGCATATTGGTTAATATTATTTCAGCTTAAAAGAATGTATGTTATTTGCTATTTAATGCCTGTGTTATTGATGCATTTATTAATCTATAATTTGTTGACTTTTATTGTCTGATGAATTCTTAAAGACAAGTCCATTTATCATTTAATAAGCATTTTTGCATTGCAGACACTTCTGTCCATACAGTAAATTGCATGAGGCCCAGTCCTCATTTAAATGGTGTCCGGTCTGTTTATTTTCACATCATTGGTTTTTTTTGAAAGTGTCGAAACTTGAATGCAAACAGTGTAGACCCTGATCAGATGTGTTTGAACTGGATCTAACTCGATCCTTGCCTACCGTAATGTTCCTAAATTTTCGGACACCCATAAAGTTTGCTGTAATCATCCTAAAGTTCAAACATGAAGGTTCTAGTTCTACCATAGAGCAATGACTGCACAACATGGAGATAGAATAGCAAACAATGTAGAACCTGATCTGACTGCTCCTCAAGGAGCAGTCTGATCTGGGTCTACACTGTTTGCCCAGCCCTACGTGTCCAAAAACTTAGGAACATTACGGTATGTCCTTTTTATGGGAGGCTAGGTATTAATGAGTTAAATGACATTTACGGAACTTTTGGTAATTTATTGGAGAAATTCTTATGAAACTTATGAATGAATACAAAAATATAACGGCAGACATGTACATATCAATATCTGTTTGTAGGTGGGTTTGGTACTTTCCACGCCCTTGTGAATGCATTTGTTCATGTGGTGATGTATTTTTACTACGGCCTTGCTTGTCTTGGACCAAGGTTACAGAAATACCTCTGGTGGAAGAAATATGTAACCATCCTTCAACTTGTAAGTTACAGAATTTTTGCCCCAAGGTTATAAAACTTTTTTCAGGCTCAGCTGAGTTGAGCATGAAATTTTACCTGCCAATAAATAGAAAATACTGATAAGCACAGTTGTTTTCTTGCTCAGTTTAGCTGAGCATGAAATTTTCTCTGCTGATAAATATGAAAATGCCAACTAATGTATGAAATTTTCTCTGCTTATGAATATGAAAATTAGTTGGCATTTTCATATTTATCAGCAGAGAAAATTTCATGTTCAGCTGAGTTGAGCACAAATAAAGTTTTATAACCTCGGGGCCAGGTTTGTCAGCTGTAAAGCCCTTAAAGCCCTTAATATAAAAAGCAAAATCCAGATAAGGAGGCTCATCATGAGCACCTCATCAGGCTCTACACGGTTTGTGCTGTAGTGTGTAAATTTTCAATATGATATGGACTGGATGAAACATTTTTGACAAAAATTTTGTCGTCTGCTTATTTAGTGGTAAGGGTCAAAAGTGTGTGGTAACACTGCCATAGTTTTTGTGCCATTTTAAAAGAAGTCAGTGTTAACCTAAGCTGCATATTCTTTATTTCTCTTGTAAATGTATCCCTTTTCAAAGTGTCTCTTATGCAAATAGCCCCCCCCCCTTCCCACCTGCCCTCAGAGGCATACTCTTACACTAAATATAACTATACTGAGTATAAATCTTGACTAACACTTCAACAGAATGTCCGGTTTAGATCGGTTAAATTTTCTGTTCATCTTATATTGTTCATTGACTATATTTAAGCCCATTGCGGTGACTGGGTTACACTTCATGCTTTTCTGCCATACAACTTCCTAGGGAAGAAAATTCTTTCCTTGAAAAGTTCAGCTCCATTGAGAAGAGAACCAAAACAGGAAATGGCATAGTTGATTCCCCTGAAAGTGTACCCATCTACTTAAATCATTTTTTTTTCTTTCCTTTTCAGACTCAGTTCTTCATTGTTACAATCCACAATTCACAGTTTTTATTTATGGAATGTGACTATCCGTGGAAATATGTCGCAGCAATTCAGGGATTTACAACGGCAGTTGCTATTTTGTTTCTTAACTTTTACATTCAAACTTACAAAAATAACAAGAAGCCAGCCAAAGTGGAGTCGACCACAAATGGTACCACCTGCAGTAATGGATATATAGCCAACGGACACATTGATTCAGAGAAAGTTGGTAATGGTCATGTGATAAATGGCAGCATTCCCAATGGCACTGTAAGCAGACGACATGTTGTGAGCAGTTAACTCTTTAAGTGCAGTGACAAAAATAACAGAATTTGCAAACAGCATAGATCCTCTCGATCATCTAGATCTACACTGTTTGCCCTCTAATGTTTGAATTCTCAACACCTGATTCTCAATATGATATAACTTGGACGAAACATATTTTGAATTTTTGCAGACGTAAATTTTGTCGTCTGCTTTAAAGTTAATATTCAGGAATCCCCATAGAAGCAATAACTTCTGCCTGCACTTGGAATTAGTAAACTTAAGGTTTGTGGATACTCACTACACTTCAAAGATATAGTGTAACACTGAAAGTGACGGAAATGAAAAAAGAGTTAAATATGCAAACAGCATAGATCTAGCTGAGGAAACACATAATGACCTGCCTCAACTGGAGCTACAGTTTGCTTGTAGTCTTTTAATTCTCAACAATATATAGCCAAGGCAAAATTTATTTGACATTTGCAGTTGTAAATTTTGTTGTCCTTTATCACACTTTAAGGGTTAAGAACATGCTGCCTTCCTTTTAAAGGGAGACTATTGTAAAAGAAATGGCTATTTCCTACATTTGAATCCTTGCTTGTATGGGGCTACTGTTTAAAGAATTTGCTTCCATGGATGAAAGTAAGAGTAGCCCACTAAGAGTATGGTTGTGTTGCTTCTCCTGAAAGTCCATCCAGTCAGGTACCTAACTCCAAATTTGGTCAGGTACCTAACTCCAAATTTGGTCAGGTACCTAACTCCAAATTTGGAAGTGCCTAATGTTTAGGCTAGTCTGAGCTTTTTTAGTACTTCTGGATTTTTATACTGATTCTATTTACCGGTATTTGTAATTTTTTTCTATTTTTATGTTGTGATATGATCACCAGTGATATGATCACCAGTTTTATAGTGTTTGACTGATGTCATGTTATTTATAATGCAAACTGACATATTTTATATACTAACATAGTAACAATTTACAAATCTATATCATAGTATACTTTACACTGGTATTTATATTTTAACTAATTCTGTTTTTGTACAGTGTTGTATGGAATATTAGAATTGCATTGTAGCAGTAATATATAACATTAAATGTTTGTTATGGCTTTTGTGGCAAAAAATAGAACCAGAACATCTTGGAAACTGACCAGTAAAGCCCCAGCAGGCATATAATGTATTTATTTGAACTGCGACATGACAAAACCAAAAAAGTGGCATGTATGCCCAGCAAAGACTCAGATCAGAGTCTTTGCTGTGTGCTTAAAGGGAAGCTAAGGGTCTAAGCTAGCTCCATGCGAACATTGAAGACTCTGATCAGACTTGGCAGATGCCCATGCTGATCTGAGTCTTCGCTGGGCACACATGCCATGTTATTGGTTTTATCGTGTTGTGGCTCATTTGGTTATAAGACGGTGGGTTTTCCCCTCAAAAGACCCAGAAAATCTCTCATATAAAACAGATCTAGAGATTTGGGGTTGTGTGGAAGGGGAATTCCATCATGTAGCCAAATTACACATGACTGACTAGATATCTAGGGTCATTCTGAATAGGAAAAGCCCAGGCCCCAAGGTTATAAATAGAGGATCTTACATGAGTGCTCATGTACTATTGAATTTATTAAACGAGTTGGGGAAAAAGATAAGATGCGAGGCTTTGCCGAGAAACGAGTTTAATAAATTCAATAATACAGGAGCACGAATGCAAGATTCTATTTATCATATGACACTAAAATCGCATTTTATTAGCAAAATTTGCACTAAAACGTCACGATTTCGCCATTAGAAAACGCGACATTTTAATGGACGTCAACATATAACGTTACGACGTAATTTGCATATGTAATCCACTAGTGGATTATCATTTTTAATGCATGGCTTTATTACACTCTCAGATGCGACGTCATATGATAAAACTTTTAACATGCTTAGCATTTTCATATTCATAAGCAGAGAAAAATTCATACTAAGCTAAACTGAGCAGGAAAACAAGTGTTCTTATCAATAATTTGCTATTTATTAGCAGGTAAAATTTTATGCTCAGCTGAGTTGAGCATGAAAAAAGTTTTACAACCTTGGGGCCTGATGCTGCATGCCTGCTGAGGAACAAGGATAAGCACCTACTATTGACTGATAGATATCATTCTCATGCTGAAATATTGAAATACAGTATGTTCAGCAAAACAGTTAATCTAAATATTGATCTACCTAGACAAAGATAGTTGCATGAATATAAATAACTCATGACAAAATTTCATCCCTTTTTTGGCATTGCAGATGATGCTGTGTATTAGCAATGGTGTCAAAAACTTGAAAATACCAAATAGAAAAAAAAAGCAAAAAATCATTGAGCCTGCATCTGAATGGCCATGAACATGCAGTAACATTGCTCCATGTTAGTTGCTTGTGATTCTAACACAGACTGAATTAAAGTGCAGGTTCTGAAAATTTGAATTGTGTGACAATACTGCAGATGCAACCAGTGTACGCCAGATAAGTTAACTCCTGCAGCAGCAGTCCTATCAGTATCTACAGTTGGCAATTCCAGCAAGTGTTTTCAGGAAGTAAAAATTTTCTATTACTTTTCTGAGGGATAAGCTTTATGAAAATTTATGTCATAATCATCTATCATACCCTAGGGTACAATTTTTTTAAATTCATTACGGTATGACCCTAATTGCAATGGTTGTGGTGGTAATCCAAGTCTAGATGTATTTGACAGTAGGTGCTAAATCTGTCTGGCATGAAGTTTCTGATGTTCTGAAATCTCTGTTCTGCAGAAAAATAACCCGCCAGTAGTTTATGTACTCTCATATAATCAGTAATTTAGTCTGCCACTACATCTGCTAGTATTCTTTTAAAGAATCCATAAGCCAGGAATCTCAGTTCATATTTTTCCCCCGTTTTTCTCCAGTTTTTGTTTGTATTTACCCTAAATATTTGAGTACCTGAATGGGCTCTTCTGTCTTCAAATTTTACAAGTCCCATTTAACCCTATTGCACTCAGAACAGCCAAAACTCTATCGAGTTTTGGCTGTTCTGAGTGCAATAGGGCTAATAGCCAAATACTACCAGATGTTGTATGGAAATGTTAGGAACTAGTTTCGAACCTGACTAAACTGCTCCTACGAAGCAGTCAGTTGAATTTAGTCACTGATAGAATATGCTGAGGCAAAAAAATCTCGATACAGTTATTAAAATAAGCAGATTACATACGGCCACATATTTGTGCTTTATTGACACTGAGAATTTCTGTGATCAGTACATGCTTGTATAGCTAAAGTCCCTGGGTACAAAACCATCACTCAGAGCTCCAGATAAAAAGGGGTAACAGGGATAATTTAGGGATAACTTTTAACATTTCTCCATCAAAACATACCGTGTGACCCCTCATTAAAATTGTCTTGCAAAGACGGTTCTAATGAGGGGTCACAACATATGTTTTCATAGAGAAATAAGAATAATTATCTTTGAATGATCCTCAATACCCCCTCTTATCTGGAGCTCTGCATTATAACAGGCACATTACTGTGATGTGTTGTGTTTTGGTTGTATGGGTATGGTTTTGCTGGGCTGATGAAGAGGAACCCACCTTCATCATCAGAGCACCAGATAAGATGGGGTTTTAAGGATAATTCAAAGATAATCTTTCTTATTTTTCAACAAAAACATACATTGTGACCCCTCTTTAGAACCATCTCTAAAACATACATTGTGACCCCCTCATTACATTTTGACCCCTCATCAGAACCGTCTCGGTGAGCTGGTTCTAATGAGGGGTCACAAAGTATATTTTTATGGAGAAATATGGACAATTTCCTCAAATTATCCCAGTTACCCTTCTTATCTGGAGCACTAAACATTCAGCATCACCAACCAGCACTCTGATACCACTTTTCCAGCTCAGGGCACATTTGGTTCAGTCTTCCTGGTGTATTGGATTGAAGAAATTGATCTGACAAGCCACATAGTGGGAGTCAAACCCAAAACTCCTTTATGAAAGGCCAGCACTCAATCCAGTAGGCCAAGCCCTCTTGCCAGCGATAGACAGCAGATGACATATTTGTTTTTATTCACCACTGATAGGCTGTAGTTTTTACATATTTTCATATTTTATAATAAACTATATCTTTACTTTTAGGTGGCTTGTTTTTTAATGGAAGCCTTGCCAAGTCCACACTGAATTAAAAGTACTCTATTCATTTTTTACAAATGGAGGGGACTAAGGTCAAGTCAGGTAAATTTGGACAGCAGGTAAATTCGGACATACCATTAATTGCAAAGAGTGAAAATCCAGATGAGACGGCTCATAATGAGCCGTCTCATCAGAATTTTCACTGTTTGCCCAGTTATTTTGTTTAAATTCCAAACAACTGACTTATAAAGGAAATAATGTCACTGTCCAAATTTACCCACTGTCCGAATTTTCCCGACTTTACCCTAATTTTAAAGTTGTTGGGAGGACCGTAATTAATTCTGTTAGAACTTGTGATTCCAACGCATTTGTAGCTGGCAATTAAATGTATTTTATCTGAACTTCCTTTTAATAACTGTTACTCTGGAATGAACAAGCTGCTGCAAGACACCTCTGTATTGAAAAACAAACAAGGCTGAAAAAGACTACTGCATGGAAAAGCCAATGACTGAGACACAAGAACCTGTTGGGAGCATACCAGTTATATAAAGAGGATCTTACAAGATAGACCTACAAAATAAGGCCTTAGAATCCGCTACCGTTACACTACCGCTAGTGTAGCGGAGGGGAACGCAACGTCAGGAGTCGCATGACTACTTACAAGAGTGGTCATTTTATATGAAATTGATGAAACAAGCTTTCGTCAAGTTTTATAAATTTCATATGAAGTGACCACAAGTGTAAGATTCTCTTTATCATATGACCCGTTAAAATGGGATTTTATCACCTCCACAATGAACATTATTTCAAGAAAACATTGCTGACACGGCCATTGTCAATGATGTTACGCGTGTGGTAAACACATTGTTGACACAGGCAATGTCAAGAATGTTATGTATGTGGTCATACAATTTTTATGACACAACGTAATCCACTGAGTAACTGCGAGGTTATATGATAAATGGACATTTTAAGGTGATGATGCATTATCCAACAACTGCAGACAAAGCAAATTATGTTACTACACTACATATACTTTTTTTCGACCATTGAACCCTTATAATCATGCACAAATAAAAGTATGTTTAATAAACTTCATGGTGGTAAGTCCAATAGTTATCAATTATGCAGATTAAGTACCATTTAAGTTCTGAATATTAGGACAGACAGGTCTGAATAGATCTAAAGGAGCAGTCTGATCAAAGTCGATATCTACATTCTACAGCCCTTGTAGTATTATTTGCATCTTTTGAATGCATCACTGCATTGTTAAACCAAACTGATCTATTTTTAGTACAATTATGTTAACTATTTTAGATGTCCTAATTTTTGGAATTTTTACGCTTTAAACTATAGGTCACCACAAATTTTTTCTAGCACATGCGCATGTGAAAGAAAGAAGAAGACAGGTTCTATTTTTCAGTTTTATAAATCTACTGCAACATACTAATGTACAGTTTAAAACCTCTCTCTCTGAAACAGTTCATGCTGCTTTATTTCTTTGATAAAAATTAGTTTCCCAATGTTCAGTCCTTCAGCAAAGTCATATCATGACCCACAACATGACAAAACCAACAAAGTGGCAAGTGCACCCAGCAGAGAATCAGATCAGCCAAGGCATCTGTCCAGTCTAATCAGTCTTTGCTGTCTACGTGGAAGTAGCTTAGATCCTTAGCTAACCTTTAAGCACACATCAAAAACTCTGCTCAGAGTTGGCAGATGCTCAGGCTGAGCTGAGTCTGCGTGGTGCACATGCCACTTTGTTGACTTTACTATGTGGAGGCTCATTTTTTGTTGTTTATTTCCCTTAAGATAAAAGGGTACATTTTCAGGGAAAACAACTTGTTTTTGCCTCCCTTCCCGCTTAAATAAACAAATTTACTTCCCTTGGAGTTTGTGGTCTAGGGAAGCAAACAGGAGTCACAAAAGTTGTAAAAATAGCAGAAAACATGATTATGTACCCATACATCTTAATCAAGAATTTATTATTGAGCCGCAACAAAGTGGTTGTCCGCAAAGCGCAGACTAAGAGCAGACTGGGCATCCGCCCAGTCTGATCAAAGTCTTCCCTCAGCGCTTGAAGGGTAGCTAAAGGTCTATACTACCTATACTACATCCATGTGGACAGCATAGACTTTGATTATACTGCGCATCTGAGTCTGCACTGGGCACACAACCATCTTGTTGGTTTTCTCATGTCCTGGCTCATATCATCTGTGACTCACGTTTCTGTTAAGATCTTATCAGTATTTTTCACTATAAAAAGCTAGCTGAACTATCCATTTGTGGTATAAGGGAAGTAACTCTAATAAAATTTGTTTAAGTAGATACAAACCTGTTAACAGCCTTCTACATGGTATATACAGAATATACAGCTGCCCAATAAAAATTCCAACTAAGGCGCTTAATACCAGAACAATTACTCACTGACGCACTGTGACCTAGGCCATTTAGTCCTTAATAGGACCCATTGATTTCTACTTAATATCATAAATCATATCACAGATATCAACAGATTAACTACATGTACATGCAATCTCCCTTTGTTTTTCTTTTACCTCTCATCTGACCGAACTTTAATTATTATCTCAGTCCTAAATAACTGTAGCACAGTCTCTATAGAGAAAGAGATAATAACTGTAGCACAGTTTATAAAGAAAAAGATACATATCACTTCTCTGTCACATTTTAATGTCAAACAGCAATTTCACTGTTTACAGCATGATAAATGTTCTTCTTCAAAAGGATAGCTTTGTCTCGACTGATCAGCTAGTGGTCAGATGAAACCATGCAACATTTAACTTTACACTTGCAACACTTCCTTTGAGAGGATCACAGCTTCCACAGTAACATACACACATGAAACAAAAAATAAAAATAAAAGCATTCAAACTTCACTGCTCCAGATGGAGTGGGTAACAAGGATAATCGTCTTGATGAGACGGTGCTAATGATGTGTAATAATTTATGTTTTCATTGAGAAATGATAATTTATTCCAGAAAAATCCTCGAATCCCACTTTATCTAGAGCGCTGAGTCATTTTCAGTATGTCTCTATCATACAAATAAATAAATCTTGGCACTATCTTGCTAATCCTCTAAAAAATCTACTATATTTGTGTATGACAGGGGAAAGAAGTTATAATCTTTAACCGGTTACTAACAGTCCTTTTGAGTTGTATTTCATTTCATCTGTTGGTGAAGCATTCTAATGAGTGACACATACTCCGAGAATTATACCCAGCTGACACTTAAACTGATACCAGAGCAGCGATCCTATCGGGCAGATCGCAGAAGATAAGAATGGGTAAAAGGGATAACTTTGGAATAATTTTACATATCCCTCCATAAAAACATGTTGTGACCACCCATTAGAACCATCTTGGCAAAATAGCTCTAATGAGGGCTCAAAACATGTTTATGTTAAGAAATCAGATAATAATTTAAGCCGTGACATGAGAAAACCAACAAAGTGGTTGTGCGCCTAGCGCACACTCAGATCAGCCTGGGCATCAGCCCAGTCTGATCAGAGTCTTTGCTAAGCACTTAAAGGGTAGCCAAGAGTCTAAGCTACCTCCATGCACACAGCGAAGACTCTTATCAGACTGGGGGGATGCACAACCACATAGTTGGTTTTGTCATGTCGCGGCTCATTTATCTCAAAATTATCCTCAAAATCCCTCCATATCTGCAGCTCTGAAAGAACATTCTGATCTCGGTCAGCAATGTTTGCCATTGACCTAACCTTTTACAAAATATCCCTTGACAGGCTACATTGAAAAGTCCATTTCTGAAATATCTGATATACCCTATCTATTAGGTTTTAAGGGTAATTTTCTTTTCAAAACATCCCCAAAAATAAAGACCCATCTTATAACACAGATCTAGGTTTTTGGAGTTGTTTTGGATGGAATACCCCTATCAGATATCAAAATTACACAAGACTGAATCAGCTATTTTGCATCACTCTAGAGGGGGTCAAAGCCTGGCAAATAGCTTAAATTATTACAAGTTAATACCCCTGTTGCTATTATAGTAAATCACAATTTCAGCAGATTTATAAAACCCTTGCTGTATGAGTATGTCTGATTTCTTATCAATAAGCACAGAGGTAGTATAATCTTACACATAGATTTAGTTGAGCTGCGACATGAGAAAACCAACAAAGTGGTATGTGTGCCCAGTGAAGACTCAAATCAGCCTGGGCATTTGCCCAGTCTGATCAGAGTCTTTGCTTTGCCCTTAAAGGATAGCTAAGGGCCTATGCCAGCTCCATGCAGACAGCAAAGACTCTGATCAGACGGGGCGGATGCCCAGGCTGATCCGAGTGTTTGCTGGGCGCATATGCCACTTTGTTGGTTTTCTCGTGTCCCGGCTCAGTTGAGTAATGAAGATTTAGTTGAGCTGCGACATGAGAAAACCAACAAAGTGGTATGTGTGCCCAGTGAAGACTCAAATCAGCCTGGGCATTTGCCCAGTCTGATCAGAGTCTTTGCTTTGCCCTTAAAGGATAGCTAAGGGCCTATGCCAGCTCCATGCAGACAGCAAAGACTCTGATCAGACGGGGTGGATGCCCAGGCTGATCCGAGTGTTTGCTGAGCGCATATGCCACTTTGTTGGTTTTCTCGTGTCCCGGCTCAGTTGAGTAATGAAAAACAAGCCCTCATCTGACAGCAATGACTTTGTGGCCGCAAGCTCACCCTCCTAAGAGATGGAATGGCTCATATACTATTGTACTTCTAT
The DNA here is from genome assembly GCA_963989385.1 of Ctena decussata. Classification (NCBI taxonomy): domain Eukaryota; kingdom Metazoa; phylum Mollusca; class Bivalvia; order Lucinida; family Lucinidae; genus Ctena; species Ctena decussata. Next base: position 82,871,348 of record OZ022499.1, on the reverse strand, counting down.
TTCCAGAAAAGGTTATGTTATTTCTCATTTCCCACAAAACACATGCAGCAGAAAATCATACTGTTCCCCTCACTAAATAAATTCTCCTGAAATTTCTTTTCTCACATTCCTGCAGACATATCTTAGTGTGCATAAATATTGGGACACCTAAAACCATTAATTTAAATGGAAAACTAATGATTTTAGGTGTCCCAATACTTAAGCACATTAAGGTACAAAACATACACGTCAAATAGTTTGACAAATCTGGAATTTGACATATACTATTTCACTATTTTAACTGAATATAGCAGCTTCTAGACTATGTAAAATGTTAATATCACAGTTATAAATTTGTTTCCTAGCTCTAAATTTCATTATGCCTCCATAGGTGACATGGGTCTTTCAGTATAAGTATCATCTCTCTTCACGTAAGTGTCTTCGAAATCATCGTCATACTCATCAGTGTAGTCATCATGGACACTGGCTGACCTTGACCCACGACTCTCAATAAAATCTTCATCCAATCCCACACTGCGTAATGTTGCATTGAACTTTTTCTCTGCTGATTTCTTCGCATTTGTCTAAAACAAAAAGCACAAATTCAGCACACAAAATAAACGATCAAGCAAAACCATAAAAGCAAGTATAGCGCACAGTCCTCAACAAGGTGGGGCACTGACAACTATTCTGTGATCCTTCCATTTATCTAAGAAATTTTGTTTTCTTACTGGTGCATTATCACTGATTAAAACAAAATTTTGGATGCCAGATAGCAAAATATTAATTCATGACAGAAAAGCTGTAGTGATAAAAACTCCCATGAGCCCTACAATGTATGTGTTGATCAGCAATAATTTATCAGTAAAGAAAATTATTTCTTTTCTACCAATATATAGAATGAAACTGATCGTTTTGCTGAGATGGTTCTAAAGAAGGGTCACAACCTGTTTTCTTGTAAAACAAGAAAAATTATCTCTGAATTATCTGTGTTACTTCTTATCTAGAGCTCTGCATGATGTTAAATGCACTAAATGATATATAATAATAATATGATTTATAATAATATATATTTATAATATAGTATGAAGCAATACAATCCCATTTTAAAGGGTCATATGATGAACAGAATCTTACAGTCTTGGTCAGTTCAAATGAAATTTTGAAACTTGCCAACAGCTTGTTTCATAAATTTCATATGAAATGACCACTCGTGTAACATCCTCTATATATGGTGTAGGTTTCAACAGGCTTATGATGTGGACAAACAACTGTTATCTGTTTATCTTGTATTTCTGTCCAAATACTCACCCACTTCTAGACTGAATATTCCTTCAGGTGGAGCAACTCTGACATTTTCAATTATGTCTCCTTTTTAAATCAAAGCCAACACTTATACAAAAGAATCTGCTCCTGAAGGGACAAATTCTTTCCTTTAAGAGAAGACCCAATTTTTGGAAGGGTTTTGTTGTACAGGGAAGCAAATAGGAAGTAATAAAAGTCAGGGGTTTATCTAGGTATTTTAGGAATGGGGCCTTTTTCCAAAAATTGGGGGAAAATTTGGCCACCTGGGAATGAAAATTCAAGGTATAGTTGAAAAATTTGGGAATTCAGAATGATTTTAAAGAAATTCTGTTTGGGAATGGGGCCTATTTTCGGCCCCTATGAACTAACAGAAAATGCCCTGAAAGTCTCCTCCCTTTGTAAAAATGGCAGAAAAAAAGAAGGTGTACCCTTTAGCTTAGAGTGTACTGACACATCTCCAAATTACAGGAGCTGCTTTGGAAGAAAAGAATTTGCTAGAGTGCAAACTCTTTCCTCCCAGAGTTTCCTCCACTGAAGAAAACAATCATCTACCATGCAAGAAAGTACTCTTCTTAGGTAAAATGGCACTAAACGCCTGGGCCCAGTTGTTCAAAGCATCGTTAGCCTCACGAGCTCGTTAAGAGGTCAACTCATAAGTGTTTTATGACTTTATAACCAAATACACCGAGCTTTTTTGTTGAAAAAATGTGAGAAGCTTTTGCAATGCAAAAGCTGCTCACATTTTTTCAACAAAAAAGATCTGTGTATTTGAAATTTTGATATTTGAAATTTTAACCAAACATTAACTAACGACGTCATTAGTTTTGAACAACCGGGCCCTGGTGAATTCCTGCTCTGTCACAGATGTATAGTGCCAGCATAAATCAATATATAAGTTGTTACCTGTGATTCTTGTTCGAAGAGCAGTGGTCGGCGTTGTACTCTGTTCTTCATCTCCTCCAGCTCTCTCTCATACTCTTCCATTCGCGCTCGTTCAGCATCTCTGCAAAATTATCAATATAGAGAATACCAAAGCTCTGGATGAGACTAAAGTAGGGTCAAGTCAGGTAAATTCGGACAGTGACATTGTTTTCTTTATTTGTCAGTTGTTTGTCATTAAAAGAAAAACAACTGGGCAAACAGTGAAAATCTTAATGAGACGGCTTATTATGAGCCGTCTCATCTGGATTTTTACTCTTTGCAATGGTATGTCCGAATTTACCCGCTGTCCGAAGTTACCCGACTCGACCCTATTTAGTGATAGAGACAAGTACTTTTTGTAAAATCTACATAAAAACAATTGGAACTCTAATCTGAACCATCTTCACAGGTCTGAAACAAACTTCATCTCTCAATCAACAAACAGTTCCGGGTCACCTCCAACTAGATCATAGACTTAGTGAACTTCCACCACGAGACTCACACCATCAATTTTCAAGGTCCTAATTGCCAAATATCACACAACTGGTATACATATTTGGGTACTTTACGGAGGGAAAACACACAGTCTTACAGCTGAATAAGCTGGGAATCTTTTAAACTTCATCAGTGCAAGCACCAAACCCCTCCAAGTTATTTTCGGTAGGGCACCTGACTCGTAAGTCAGAGGTCCTGGGTTCGAATCCCGGTCTGGCCACATACTTTCGTTTCTCCTTCCGCTGATTCAAGAAGGGCAGTTGTCAGTTACTGGCGAAAGTATGTGCACTTAGTACTGGTTAACCGCTTAGGAGGTCTAAGCCTGCCCAGGAATAGTGTGGTTAGGTTAACTGACCGTCCCGACATGACCTTAGTTGTTTACCGTGGACGTTAAGCATCAAATCAACCAACCAACCAACCAAGTTATTTTCCTTCACAAAAATAGGTCACAGTAATCTGCTTTTGCAAAATTACCCATTCAAATTTTCAAGGTCATCCCTTTCCATAAGCCTGAGACCTTTTTTTCTTTATCAGTGCATGACCAAAACCCCTCTAGGTCACCTCCACACAAACTTAGCTCACAAGATATCAACATCATTTGAGCCGCGACACGAGAAAACCAACAATGTGGTTGTGCGCCCAGCGCAGACTCAGATCAGCCTGGGCATCCGCCCAGTTTGACCAGACTCTTCGTTAAATGCTCAAAGGGTAGCTAAGGGTTTAAGCTACCTCCATGCGGACAGCGAAGACTCTGATCAGACTGGGCGGATGCCCAGGCTGATCTGAGTCTGCGCTGGGCGCACGACCACATTGTTGGTTTTGTCGTGTCGCGGCTCATTTCTATTTTCCTAGGTAAGCCTTGTATTTCAGCTTCATAAACCCACGCCTTTTAATGCACCACACCACACCATGTCACATTTTACAGAAGTAGGTCACAGTGACCTACTTAAAAGAAGTTGACACCATGTCACGTTATGAGTTTCCATGAGCCTTATGCCTTTCAAATATTATGAGATCATCAGTGTGTACATGTACATCAAACCCTTCCAGTTCATCTTTCTGAAAACAAGGTTACCCTTACCTACTTTGGTGAAAAATTGACAGAATATTAAGTTATAGGCATTGGTCTTATTTTTCAAGTTTTACAAGTCACATGCCGTTCAAACTTCATCAATGCATGTACCAGACCTCTACAGGTCACCTCCCACAAATCTCAGAGTTCACGAAAGTCTGTGAGACTTTACAGGACCAAATCAGGTAAAATTATTAAAATGTACTTGAAAATTCAAAATATTTTTACCAAACGGAATGAATTTTTACCAAACATATCAGGCAGTCAGACAGAGTTTTGTGAAGACTGAAATTTAGGTCACAGTGACCTACTTTTAGTTTAAACAATATTTTAATGAGATAAATCAATACAAATGTAACAAGAGGCCCACGGGCCACAAAGCTCACCAGATCTCTAGCTCAAAATTGCTATCAAAATTGCTGTCACATTTGTACAGGCTAATACAAAATATACAACAACAAAGTCTCAGCCTGACAGTTTGTTGAGTTGACAACAAAATATATAACTATTTTCCATATTTTGATTGCAGTAAATGCCATTTTTCAATTTTCCCCAGTATAAGTCAATGCAACTCTAAGTTTCCATAGCAACCAAACGAAAAAGCCAATTTTTCATAAAAAACACAAACTTTCAACCCCCAGCCTAATTAGGATACTACAGATGAATTCGGGCCTTATTGGCCCAGTGGCTTCTGAGGAGATAATTTTGTAAGTATTTTTTTTCCATCATTATTGCATTTTGGTTTCCATGACAACCAGTAAAAGGAACAGTGGGCCCAAGAACAATAAAGCTGATAGAAGACTTCTTAAGGAACATTTCTATAAAAGTTTTGTCAACATATCTGCAATGGCTAGGCAGTAAACGCCATTTTTCAATTTTCCCCATTATAAGTCAATAGGAACTCTAAGTTGCCATAGCAACCAAACTAAAGGGCAGATTTTCATAAAATACACAAACTTTCAACCCCCCAGCCTAAGGATACTACAGATGAAATCTGGGCCTTATCCGCCCGGTGGTTACAGTGGAAATAATTTTTAAGTATTTTTTTCCATTTTTTTTTCATTTTGGTTTCCATGGCAACCACTAAAAGGGGCATTGGGCCAAAAAAACAAACAGCTGATAGAAGACATCTCAAGGAACATTTCTATAAAGGTTTTATCAACATGTCTGCAATGGCTTGGCAGAAAATGCCATTTTTCAATTTTCCCCATTATAAGTCAATGAGAACTCTAAGTTGCCATAGCAACCAAACTAAAAGGGCAATTTTCATAAAAAAACACAAACTTTCAATCCCTCATCCCAAGGATGCCATAGATGAAACCTGGGCCTTATCCGCCCAGTGGCTTCAGAGGAGATAATTTTTTACATATTTTTTCCTCTTTTTTTTTGGCATTTCGGTTTCCATGGCAACCAATAAAAGGAGCAGTGGGCCAAAAAACACATAGCTGATAGTAGACATCTCAAGGAACATTTCTATAAAAATTTTATCAACATATCTGCAATGGCTTGGCAGAAAATGCCATTTTTCAATTTTCCCCATTATAAGTCAATGGGAAAACTAAGTTGCCATAGCAACCAAACTAAAAGGGCAATTTTCATAAAAAACACAAACTTTCAATCCCCCATCCCAAGGATGCCACAGATGAAATTTGAGCCCAATCGGCCAGGTGGCTTCAGAGGAGATGTCGTTTAAAAGTGTTGACGGACGACGACATACGACGACGACATACGACGACAGACGACGACGACGGACCACTGCCTATCCTATAAGCTCCCCCGGAGCCTTCGGCTCTGGTGAGCTAAAAACACAATAGACATACAGCAGTATTATATAAGCTTTGCAACTTATAGACATCTTCTCCTGAATGACCTACTTCTGTGATAATTATAACCATAACATTTCAAAGGTAAGCCTAACAAGCCTCATGCATTTCAAACTTTACAAATGCATACACCTAACAGCACCTGATCATCTTTCACAAAACTAAGTCACAGTGACCTACTGTCATGAGAAACAATATCAAGTTTTTTTCAGATCTGCCTTGCACCTTCAACTTCATCATTGCATTTGTCAAATTTCTCTGTCCCACTTTTGTGAAAATCACAGTTTTTCAATTAAAGCCATATCAGAAATTTGTAAAAATCAGTATCATACATAAAATTGATGCATTTTTATCCGTTATAATATGCAAAGCAATCCCAATCATTCTGATTCATCTTGTAAGATGGATCTACATCTTTTCCCTTCCTAAACAATCTTGAAGATCTAGATCCATCTTGCAAGGCAGATCTAGACCTTTGGGATTGTTTTGGAAGCAACAAATCTATTTTATAGCTGAATTACTCAAGACTGATTTTGGAAGGGTATACTCCAGTCTTATAACCAAACAAAATACCATACTTGTATTTTTTCTTCTTCTCCATAGGGGAATCTCTCGGGGTCTCCTGTGGAAGACGTTCTTGTAAATATCGTCTTAACTTCATCTCCCTCACCCTCCTCTTTTTCTCTGACTCTATCTCACGTAGCTCCCGCTGGGTCATTTCTGTAAGTTTGTTCCTGAAAATAACATAACTACCTTATTTCTCTGATATAAGACAGGTTTATTTTCCTTTCTACACAATCTCAAAAATCTAGATCCTTCTTCTAGATCCATTTTATAAGAAGGATCTAGATTTTTGAGATTGTTTAAGAATGGAGAACCCATCTCATAGCAGAATTTCCTGACTGATTTAAATATTTAGGGGTCATTATCAACATGGAAAAAACACTGTTTTATAGCCAAATAAATAAGGAACACTGTCTATTGGACCCCTTCATCAACTACTGTGTTCATCTTAAAATCTTAATCGGTTGATTTTACTAAGCTCCAAATAAAAATGGGTAACACAGATAATTAAGGATTTATTTTCCATATATTTCCACCAAAAATATGTCATGAACCCTCATTAGAACCTCCTTGCCAAGATGAACAAGGCCTCACAATATATGCTTCTGTTGAAAAATAATAAATCATCTCAAAAATTATCCTTCAAAACACCATCTTATATGCAGCTCTAGGTTACTATCCCACCATCTGTGTAAATACTTGGTGGAATGGCAAACAGTGCAGACCCTGATCAGGCTGTTTTAGGAGCAGTTAGGAGCCCCAATAGCTCAGTAGGTTAAGTGCTGGCCTGCTGATCTAGTGGTCTCAGGTTCGAGACACGCTGTAGGCAGGAATCTTTTGAATCATAAACGGGGTTCCATTGAACACAGTCTTTCATATGAATATCACTCATTATTCACCCTTTGTCCTGATACTGAAATACTGATAAAAAGGACATAAAAATCATAATCGCATGTCATCCATCCATCTTTTTTTAAGAGCAGCTGTTTCTGGATCTATAATTTTTGCCAAGTTAATCCTGCCCCAATATTTTGGGTCAATATGATAATTTTCTCCTATAATAATAATGCAAGAATATGCCAAATTAGTGAACAGCGAAAAACTCAGATCTGTCTGGGCAGCTGCTCAGTCTGATCAGAGTCTTTGTTGTGTGCTTAAAGGGTAGCTAAGGGTCTAAGCGGGCTCCATGCCAAAGCAAAGACTGATCAGACTAGGCGGATGCCCAGATTGATCTGTGTCTTCGTTGGGTGCATATGCCACTTTGTCGTGTAGAGGCTCATTTTGTTAGATATTTCTTTAGCACAACTGTTTTGTATACTTATATTGCAACTCTACAAGTCATAAAACATTTATCCCAAAGGTTTTGTGCAGTTACAATGTATGTGTTTAAGTTAAAACTGGAAACATGAAATGAAATAAAATATATTTATTAGTCAGTTGTATTTACGCAGGCTCAGCTTAAAGGGCGATTTGGGGGAAATAGTTTCCCAAAGCTGGTTTTGAGTTGGAGAAGAAGTGAAAATGTATAGAACATAATAGGGAAACAAAATTTGGGCCAAAACTTCTCCCCAAAGTCCTGAAAATGTAGCAAAACTTCTCCCTGTCTGAAAGCTCTAAGATGACTCCCATAAAATTACGATGAAGTTTTCTCTTGCACTGTACCTGTTTTGACTAGCTCTAACATCAGCAGATTTTGTTGACTTTGAAGGAAGTGAATCAAGTGACATGGACAGATAACCTGGAAAAAAAAAAGAAACAAGTAGACTGGTGTACCCTAATGTGCTTAAATATTGGAACACCTAAAACCATTAATTTTCCATATTGGAACACCTAAAACCATTAATTTTCCATTTGGGACCACATGGAAAATTAATGGTTTTTAGGTGTTCCAATATTTAAGCACATTAGGGTACATGTAACATTTTCATCCGAAAGTATTTTCATCCCATTGCAGTTTCGTCCAATGATTAATGTTGTAAAATGGATAATGATCAATTGGGAAATAATGCTGAGGTGTATTTTACAATTTCAACATCTACTGCTGGATTTCATTAAGTAACATGTTAATACTGGAATTAAACCAATTTTAACCATATCTAATGAACTAAATGAAAAGTGTGTGTGTGTGGATATCTAACTGCGTAATTTGTAGTTAAATTATTCGTAGATTATTCGATTGATGCCCACATTTTAACAGCATTTCAAAACACAACAAAACTTAAGCTGTTTGAGAACAATATTGCCATACATCACCGGCAGCAAAAGTATTGCAATATTAACTAGTGTTGGCAATAATATTGTACTTCCCTCTTTAGTATAAATGATATTTTAATATGCATTCTAAATGATATATCTGACACTGCATATATCTGCTTTTCAATACAAGTATCTAATATAATCTTATATATAATAGAAGATACCACTTTTTTTTCAAATACGAGGGATGATCTAGAAGTTCGTGGACACCTTGAATAACTAAGGAATCTGAAAAGGCCCATCGATGAAATATTACATGCCCATTGCCACACCATTGGTAAACATATATGTAAATTTTGAATCAGATATCTCAAACGGTTCATATATAACAATGCATTTTGTCCAGTTACCCTAGGTTGCGCAGCGCACGCCATAACGTCACGTTGACGTCTGGTATATGATAGTGCTCAAAATGCGAAGCTGATAAGATCAACCAAAGAAATCATGACACTAAAATCACAGTTTCAGCATTTATATAATGCGAGGAATAGAGCAATAAGACAATCACAAGTTTTCCATCAGGTTTTATAAAACACAACTTCTGATATCGCGTAAATATTTCTTGGGCTCAGTTTTGAGGTGTACAATCTATTATTTCATCGAATAAGTGCATCATTGCCATCCTGAGTTCCGAAAATATGGCTCGACATTTATTTTTAGCACTCTTTTACACAGTGTTTTCAAACGAGTATCTCTCATGATGCTTCATGTAAAGTATGATTTGTTTCCAATGGTTTTATGTATCTTTATGCCGACCTTTAGACAAACTTCTTGTGTGCAGACGTTCTAAAAAACGTCATTTTCTTCTTTCATGTCAGAGGGTTGTGGTCTGTTTTGTTTGTGCAGAATGTCATGTAAAATGCCAATAGTAAATATTCACATCGTTTGAAAGTGGGAAATGCTACTTTAGTTCTTGACTGCAATTTTATATTGAAATTTTAAGGATAAAAAAAATATCTGATTATTTTAAAAGGAACAGTTTGTATTTTCCTGCAAAAAGTCTGGAGTGCGCCGCACAGACAACCCTTGGTATATTCAAACGTAGATGCAAAACCCAATATTCATTAAATTTATCTGATATTGAGAGAAATTATTCAGCCACTTATAGAGAAGCATTGGTTAAGATTTGAAAGAAATAATTTATTGCAGTTGGATTTCATGGACTGTGTCCACAAATTTCTGGATCAACCCTCGTAAATAAGATATACTACATGTTGTATTTGATATTAGATCTATCTGGCAATTATTAAATTTCATTAAATAGTAAGGATATCTACATAGCATTTAAGGTAAACAATACCTTATAATTTATATTTTATATGTACATTTATTATGCATACATCTTAATTTTATGAATTAGATATCTATTAGAGAAACTATCTTATAGGCTATATAAGGTATGTCCTTTAGTCATCTACTGTATGATTATCTATGGATCTTACATACTGAATAAGATATCTTCTACAGAATATATCTAATACAGTAAATAAGAAATCTACCTTATTAAAGAAGACATATGTGTATATCCAAATCTAAAAGATATCATACATCATTTGAGAAGTCTTGTACTATACCTCATACCTTATTGTATTTTAGATATCCATACAAATTATATTGTACACCTGGTATCTTATTCAGTATATATTTGATTTACATTGCAGTGATTTTTTTACAAATTTGGTTCTTTGCATCCCGGGACCCACTAGGCCAGAAATCTTTGCATCCCAAGCTCAAGGTTGTGCATCCCTTCAAGAACTTGTTGAGTATAAAAAAAACTGTGCATCCCACATCTGCATTTTCAAAAAGAAGCATTCAAAGAAGCGAATTTGTAAACAAAATCACAAGTACTGAGTTTAGATACCTAGTGAATTTTTTTTTTTACAAATTTACTTAAACCAGTCCCAGGACCCACATCCACAAGGCCAGAGAGCTTTGCATCCCAATCTCAGGTTTCTGCAACCCTTCAGTTCTTACTAAGTTCTTAGACATGCTGATAAAAAAACTGTGCAGCCAAGTCTGTTCGGTATCATAAAAGCCAGACTGAACTAAGATATCAATGGACTAGCTGTTACAGGCAATTTTTTGCTTTAATTCTTTGCATCCTGTGGATGCACATCTTTCAAAATGTTGCATCCTCAGCAAATTATATGCATAAAAAATGCAGGATGCAGAGGTAAAAAAATCACTGCATTGTATGTTATATGATTTATAATATACCTCATATCTGAATATTTGTATAAAATATTTTATTTAATAATTAACTTATTAAAACTAAATAAGGTAAATGAAACCAACTGCAGTAAACTTACCTAGTGATCTTGGCTTTGTTCTTGTTTTATATGGCCACCTGTTTTCTTTCAGATCTTCACTTTCTTTCTCAATGTCTCTTCTGATTTTTTCTTTCTGTCTGCTTGACAAAGCTCTGTGTGTTTCTAGCCTGAAAGGCTGAGCAACTGTTGACTCTCTCTCACATTTCCTGCGCTGCAATTCATCTTGGAACTGACGATATAATGCATCATAGTTTGGAACATTGTGACTTATCCTTGGTCTTGAGTGAGATTTCTGACTTTTTCTCTTACTTTTCAATTTTTGTTCTTTCTTCTTTTGTTCAAGCATTTTTTGTCTGGCCTCCATGTTTGGAGGTAATGAAGCTGAGCGCATTAGTTCCTCTGATCTCATTTTCATTCTTATTTTGCGATACTCTTCCTCTTCCATTAATTTATCATCAACTGATTTATCAAATATATATTCTGGAACAGGTTTAGCTTTAAATGTCTCTTTTTGTACAGTCTGTCTTTGTAGATTACACGGTCTAGTCATAAGCTGATGCTGTTTTTTATCAGCTTCTCTTTTTACAAAGTTAAAAGGTTTTTCCTGAGATTTTAAAAGTTCTGCACTCATTGCTCTAACATGACGCCTGCGATGCTCTGCCTTCCCTGCAATTTCATCATATAGAGGTAAATAAACATGAGCTGGTACAGGTGTAGCCTTAAATTGTTTTATACATTCATCTTCTTCTGCCATCTCTTTTGCAAGCTGTTTTTCTTCAAACTCAATTTGAGTTTTTGTCTTCCTCTTTTCTTTCCTTTCTTCTCTAAGTGTCATAGTAAACGGTTCTGGAACAGTAAGTCTGTGCCTCCAATTATCTTCTTTTTTCTTTTCCTTGCGTGTAATTGTTGCAGATGAAATTCTTGGTTGTCGGCCACTTCTTCTTGGAGCATAATCATCTATTTGAAAGTTATCCCACATATCTTCAATTCTTGACATTGCCAGAGAGATATCTTTAGGTTTGTATGGTTCTGAGACAGTATCATCAGGTATGTAATCATCATCATCATCCCCACTTTCTATAGACCGCCGTAATGCATAAGCTCTTTCACGCAAATCATCAAGGGACTGTGCATGTTCGCGTGATATTGGTGCAGAACTTGGACGTTCTAGAAGATCATATTTGGGAGAAGTTACTGATCTTGAGGCAATAGTATGAACAAACCTGCCTGTTGGAGGTTTGCCTGATCTGCTTTGCTGGTCTCTGTTTGCAGGAGAGTGTCCAGCAGACAGTGGTGGGGTAATCCCACCCTCTCTTAAAGGTGGCGTTGTACATCTTTGCAAAGTTACTAAACTTTCTCTAATTTCTGCAGACAATGGAGATTCTGGCCGTTCAGCTTTGTGTCTTGTAGTTTCCTCATCAGTGCCCTTGCGGTTATGTACAGGGAACGTCGGTTCAATTACACCTCTGTGTTTTTCAATATAAACCTCCTCACATTTCTGCAGCAATTTTCTTTGCTCATTTTTAAGTTGAAGAAGTTTAGCATAAAACTCTTCATCTGATAAATTACTGAGTTGTATTATTGATGCTGGGTCTGCAGTGTTGGCAAACTTGGGCAAGGAACTGGTGTCCAGGACCTCACCTCTTCCCTCCCTTTCTTCATCATAATCATCGTAGAAAATACCAGAAAATCGACCGCTTACTGTCACTGGTCTTTCGTGCAATGAAGAAGAAAGTCCTGTAGAAGGATTTAAGGGTGGTTTTACGCTAGAATTGGTTAAAACTGACAACTGGTGGCTTGTTGCCATTGTTGCCATGTTCAGAGAAAACTATGCAAAGGGCAGCAGGGAAAGAGCAGGTGCGCGTTAATTGGATAAAACTATTTATAAACAAATGCAAATCGCAATAAAAATCCCAATATAAATTATCAATATATTTAAATATTGAATGGATGCATATTTCCCCTTTGCATCCTTTCGTTTATTTTCTATGTATGTTTTTATTTATTTATTTTTTTACTGTTTTTTTTTTAACACACCCCTCATCCAGATGAAGAATCATTTTGTTCAAGTATTAGCTTTAAAAAAAAATACCACCAGAGAAGCTGGCAACCCGCTTTAGCCTTGATAAACAGGGTGCACTTCAAAACAAATATAAGCAATAAATTGTCATTCCATTATGCTTCTTAATGACAATATCTGTTTAACAGATGCATGATAAGGCCACTTCAAGTTTTATCTTTGTTTATATAGCCACCCCAGTTGGGTAGCCTAGGGTTTTTATATCCCAATTAAAGATAAGCAAAAAGCAATAGCACAACTTACACGGGGGCTTGACCTTAACAAGCGCAAGTTTAATATGGACAATACCGGCCAAGTGAAATAAGATCAACTGTAGTGACAGAATAAAAGTTTTCCTAAGAAGAATTCAAACCCACTGCTAGAGATATGACAATATCAATGAAATGTGAACTATAGGTCACAGTGACCTAGAAGTGACACGAGGGCAATCACTGGGTTAATTTTAATGCATTGACATTGGAGCTCATACTTCTTGTATGTCAGTGTGTCCTATACTTCATACCGTAATGGTATAATACAAGTCAATGAAACAGTGTTAGAGATATTGGCTTAAATCGATGTGCCATGAAGTATAGGACACACTGACCTACAATAAGTATGAGCTCCAATGTCAATGCATTAAAATTAACCCAAGTATGGTGCAAATCCATTATATAATGTAAGACATACTGACTAAAATCACTGGACCATGAAATATAGGTCACACTGACCTAAATTAAGAATGAGGTCACTCCCAGTGTCAGCCCAAACCATGATCCCAAGTATAAAGCAATTCATGAAATAATGCCTGAGATGTTTGCTAAAATCACTGGACCATGAAACATAGGTCACACTGACCTTCAGTTAGTATGAGGTCACTCACAGTATCAGCCCAAACCATCAACCCAAGTTTATTGCAAATCCATGAAATAGTGTTAGAAATATGAGGTAAAATCACTGGGCCGGGAAATATAGGTCACTTTTACCTCAACTTAGATGAGATCATTCATAGTGTCAGCCAAAACCACTAACCCAAGTAAAATGCAATTTCATTAAATGGTGTTAGATATATGAGGCAAAATCATTGGACCATGAAATATAGGTCACACTGATATACAATCAGTATGAGGTTATTCACAGTGTTAGCCAAAACCATTAACCAAAGTAAAAGGTAAATCCATCAAAAAGTGTAAGAAACATGAAAAATAGGTCACTGTGACCCACTGTCGGTTTGAGGTTAACATACTGTCATACTGAGTCATTATCATTATCCCAAGCAATCATGTTTGTACATCAAATAGTCTTCAAGATATTAAGCAAAATCACTGGATCATGAAATATAGGCCAATGAGACATACTATTTGTTTGAGGTCAAACACCAGGTCATACTGAGTCATTATCCCTAGTTATCATGTTCGAACATTTGAGGTTAACATACTGTCATACTGATCCGTTACCCCAAGCAATCATGTTCTTACATCAAATAGTCTTCAAGATATAAGGCAAAATCACTGGACCATAAAATACATGTCACTGTGGCCTACTGTTAGTTTTGTGGTCAAACATTGGGTCATACGGAACCATTATCCAAAGCAATCATGTTCATATCAACTACTGCTAGTTTAGGGTCAAACATCGGGTCAAACTTAATCATTATTCCAAGCAGGTGTATTCGTATATCAAATAGTGTTTAAGATATTAGGCAAGATCACTGGACCTTGAAATAGATATCAATGTGACCTACTGTTAGTTTGAGGTCAAACATCAGGTTATACTGACTAATTATCAAAAGAATCATTTTCTTACATCAAAAACTCTTCAAGATGTAAGGTTTACTCACTGGGCCATGAAATATAGGTCCCTGTGACCTACTGTAATTATACCACCGACATACGAAGTATGTCAGGGGGTATATAGTTTTTGTCATTCCGTCCGTTCGTCCGTTAGTCCGTCCTTCCGTCCGTCCCTCCGTTCATTCGTCAACTGTACGTCAAAATTTTGCGTTAAACCTTTTGTAAGGTTCGTTAGTCCGTCCTTCCGTCCGTCCGTCCCTCCTTTCATTCGTCAACTTTACGTCAAAATTTTGCGTTAAACCTTTTGTAATTGCTCATATTTCTGTAACCTTATATCAGATTCTCTTCATATTTGGTTCATTATATCTCTATAGCATTACCTTTGATTTGATATATCTGAACAGCTGGGTCAGCCCCTGGGTGGAGGTCAGGGGTCAATAATTAGGACATAGGGGTTTTCATTGTGTCAAAGTTTTGGGTTAAACCTTTTTTAATTGTTCATATTTCTTCAACCACATGTCAGATTCTTTTCATATTTGGTTTATGATATCTCTTAAGCATTACCTTTGATGCGAAGAGTCTATGCCCCAGGGACAGGCTCCTGGGTGGGACCAAGGGTCAATAATTAGGACTTAGGCATTTTCATTATGGCAAAGTTTTGCGTTAAACCTTTTAGATTGCTTATATCTCTTTCAATGCATTGTAAATATCTTCCATGTTTTTTTCATGATAACTCTATAGCATTACTTTGGATAGGGACTTCTGGGTCAGGCTCATGGGTGGGGCCAGGGGTCAATAACTAGGACTCAGCCATTTGTTTTCTGTTTTTTTTTTTTTTTTTTTTTTTTTTGCTTGTTCTAATATAGATGCTAATATAGACTAATTTTATCTTATACTAGTTTACATTATATGGACGCTGCTGCTGACCTAAGGTCAAGGTCACAGACTTTCATTAGGCGTTGGCACTGGTCGGAGGTATACGTGAGCCCCTGCTCACTTGCTCTAGTTTTGATGTCAAATGGCATGTCATACTGAGTCATTATCTCAAGTTAACATGTTCATACTTAAATAGTCTTAAAGAAAAAAGGTAAAATAAATGGACCATGAAATATAGATCACTGTGATCTACTGTTAGTTTGAGGCCAAACATCGGGTCATTGTGAGTCATTATCCCAAGAATCATGTTCATACGTCAAAAAGTCTTCACAATATAAGGCAAAATCGCTCAACCATGAAATATAAGAACCGTTACTTACTTATAGTTTGAGGTCAAACATTTGATCATACTGACTTATTTCTCCAAGCTATTGTATTTACACTTCAAACAGCCCTCAAGATATAAGGTAAAGTCACTGGACCATGAAATATAGCTCATGACCCGATATGCTTCAATGCCTTCAATAGATCTTTCCCCAGATGTTCCGGCGTAGCAAGTTCTAAGACTCTTTTCCTAATGGTCACTTAGAAAACGTGCTAAACACAACAGGTGTGTATTTTTTCTATGTTCAATCAACCGTGAAATGTAGTTGTGGTGTTATTGCTTTACATCCACGGTAAACAGCTATGGGCATGTTGGGACGGTCAATTAAGGTTATGATAATCACTGATTTGGGACAAAGACAAAAACCTGCATAAAATACTCAAAATAACACTGATCTTTCCAAAACTTAGCAGATGCCTTCTTTATGTTGTTTCTCAAACTTTAGAATCCCAAAATGCAGCATTTGTTAATGTTAAAAAGTGTTTTTATAAGAGAAGATCAAAGGGTAATTTTCTGCGAATAAATCTGAAAAAATAATATTGATTTTGAAAATACACTTAGTGCTTAGAGTACCTTGTTGCATAATGGAGAGCGTCCTAGCAATTATTTTTTCAAACTCTTTCACACATTATCAGACTGAGCAGATGAAAAAAGATGCAGTGTGTGTTCAAACTTTTTTTTTTGGCAAAACACACAGGTGAGATAGGTGATACTATTTTAACAAGATTGAACAATTTCATCAACACACCACTGACCATGTCAGTAATGTATTATTTATATTGTAGGTGTTAACATAGGTATGCTTGCCTACCCTATATTTAATAAATGCGTCCAGTGTACATTTACTTTGTACATGGTTGAACATTGAGAAAAAGCTACCGTTTTCATCTGGTCTGCATTACAATTTGAGAAAGAGTTGGAACAAATAATTGCTAGGACGCTCTTCATTATGCAATAATGCACCTTCAGCACTACGTAAATTTTCAATAACGATATTATTTTTTTCAGATTTATTCGCAGAAAATTACCCTTTGATCTTTCCTTATAAAAACACTTTTTTGAGCAGCATGTTCATCTATTTTGTATTCTAAACTGTAAAGAACAACGAAAATAAGAAGTCTGCTAACTTTCAGGGAGATACATTACTTTTTTATGGTTTTATGCATATTTTTATATTTACCATAAATCACCACCTTAACCTAACCACATTATTCCTGGGCAGGCTTAGACCTCCTAAGCGGTTAACCAATACTAAATGGACATACTTTCGCCATTAACTGACAACTACCCTTCTTGGATTAGCGGAAGGAGAATCGAAAGTATGTGGCCGGACCGGGTATCGAGGACCCGGGACCTCTGGCTCTCGAGCCAGACGCGCTACCGATTGTGCCCTTGAAATGTATGTCACGGCCCAAGAGACATCACTGCTTTCGGTAGATCTTACCTAGATGTATATATGGAGCAAGTTTGAAAACTCTATCCCTGTTACTTAATAACTAAACTAAACCGTAAAAGGTGAATATTTTTCTCAAGTTCAATCATCTGTGAAATATTAGTCATTTCCTCATACGCATTGCTGCTTTCAGTACATCTTTCCCCGGTGTATCTATGGACCAAGTTTAAAGATTCTAGCATGTGTGGTTACTTAGAAACTGAGCTAAAACAACAAGTGAATATTTTTCCATGATCAATAATCCATGAAGTAAAGGTCATGGCCTGATATGTATCGCTGCTTCAGTAGATCTTCCCCAGATGTGTACATGGAGCAAGTTTGAAGACTCTATCCCTTAGTTACTTAAAAACTGAGCTAGATACAACAAGTGAAATTTTTCCATCTTCAATCATCCGTGACATATATAGGTCATGCCCAATATGCATCACTGTTTGCAGTAGGTCTTCAAAGATGTATCAATGGAGACCCTGTCCCTTGCGTTTTTTTATAAACTGAGCTAAATATTTTTTCTATGTTCAATCAACCGTGAAATATAGATCATGGTCAAATATACATAGCTGCTTTCAGTAGATCTTCCCCAGATGTATCTATAGAACAAGTTTAAAGACTCTGTCCTTTGTGGTTACTTAGAAACTGAGCTAAACACAACCAGTGAATATTTTTTCTATGTTCAATTATCTGTGAAATATAGGTCATGGCCCAATATGCATCGGTGCTTCCAGTAGATCTTCTCCAGATGTATGTATAGAGCAAGTTTGAAGACTCTATCCCTTGTGGTTACTTAGAAAGTAAGCCAAACTCATCAGGTGAATATTTTTTCTACATTCAGGCAGCCGTGAAATATAGATCATGGCCTTCAGTAGATCTTTCCAAGGTGTATCAGTACTAGTGGAGCAAGTTTGAAGACCCCATCCCTTTTGATTACTTAGAAACAGAGCTAAACACAACAGGTATTTTTTCCATCTTCAGTCATCCGTAAAATATTGGTCATGGCCTAATATGCATCGCTGCTTTCAGTGGATCTTCCCCAGATGTATGTATAGAGCAAGTTTCGAGACTCTATCCCTTGTGGTTATTTAGAATCTGAGCTAAACGCAACAGGTGAGTATTTTTTCTATATTCAATCAACCGTGAAATATAGGTCATGGTTCGATATGCAACGTTTCTTTCAGTGGATATTCCCCTGATGGATCTATGGAGGAGCGTCTTATTTCCTCCCAGCATGTCATTGACTTGCCCACTGCCTATAATAGAACAACCAGACTCAAAGGGCCTAAGTAATGGGCCGTTTCCCTACTTACAATGATCCCCTCCTAGCTGTCTCACCAAGCTGAGCAGAGTTCTTTCGGGTCTGACCGATAACATTTGACTTAGCTATCCTAACCGTTGGCTTGTTCTTGGAAGACATCCGCCTAATGATGATATGTTCACAGGTTTCTTAACTAGCGATGAACTCCGGCAGACTTCCCCTTTCTTAGTGCTACTTCTGCAATGTAGATGAAGAAGAAAAAATAAGAGCCTTATTTATATGTAAAGCCGTTCTGATGTGGGAATTGATTGTGGCCGGTGTGTTATATTTGATGTTCCCAAAGATACATGTGGTTAGAACTCTCCTGTGTGTGTGTGTATGTGTGGTGTGTGTGTGTGTGTGTGGGGGGGGGGTTGGACTGATGTTCGGTGGTCATGAAATGATATGCTTTCTGGTGCATTTGACTTTCCAATATATTTTGGCTTCTATGGTTGGGGGCGGGGATTTGCACCCACAACCCCCACCCCCACTCAAACCCCTTTCAGATTTACATATTTACTCCCAAGGCCTTTGTGTGTTGTAGCTTGCAATTAATTTTCAGCCTAAATATAAATACATATTAATAACACACACACACACACACACACACACACACACACACACACACACACACACACACACTTATTAAATATTGCAGTTTATCAACCACACCAGTAAACAATTCTGATTCTGACACGCACGGACGCATGCACAGTATTCCTTTTAATATGCACTTTTTATCTAATAGTCTCCTGTTATTAACCTGTCGGGCTTTCAATGCAAATGATTCATACTATTATGCACTAGATATGGATATACTCAAAATCACAATCCAAGGGACATGGTAGGATTTGAACTTTGGTCCATCTGATCAGAATCAGAATTGTTTACTGGTGATACATCCAAGGACAATATGATCATGAGTCAGGCGTACTACCACTTCTCCACTACCATAAAAACAGAGAATTGCCTTTGAAAACAAATCTTTTGGATGGATACAATGATTGTGATTACAGTCTGCAAGTTTATATTATAGACTAAGTGATGATGCATTGCATTAGCTATTGTTGTTGTATAGTTTCCGCCGTCTCCGATGCACCCGAAGAGTAGAATGCTTGGCCAGTATTAGGTTAAAGTGGTGATCACCACCCTATTAACTCTTTGAGAAACAACGACAGGCTAGAGTGTGCCGCGGCCTCCATATCTACAGTTGTTCTACAAAGTTATTTTCTCATTTCTTTCTTAATCTTCTGGGGAAGAGGGATAATCTCTTATATATTTTGATATTTAGTATGAAGCACATACGTCTGACATGAAACATGATGTCTCTACCTTAAACCGGATCAGATATCAGCTTAGAACAGTCAACCGATAACTGGAGCAATTATCTAACACTTTTGGATGTCTAAGGTTGTTTCATATACGATCATCTCAAAATCTTTCATTATTGTCTGTATAACGTTCATAAGAGCGGTGCAGTCTAACAAGAAGTGCTCTAGGGTTTCTTCTTGATAATTGCATAATTTACATGTAGAATCAGCTGTGTTCTGATTAAAAGACGCCCTGTTGGTCTATTTCTTCTGAAAGTTTCTGTTGAATGTTTTTTGTTGCTGTTGTTGCTGTTTTGGTGCTCTCTCTCTCTCTCTCTCTCTCTCTCTCTCTCTCTCTCTGTGTGTGTGTGTGTGTGTGTGTGTGTGTGTGTGTGTGTGTGTGTGTGTGTGTGTGTGTGTGTGTGTGTGTGTGTGTGTGTGTGTGTGTTTGTGCTCTAAAGCCCCAACTGAAAAATAATGCTCGTTCCCTTAGATGATGCTAGTATGAAAAGTGTTTAAAGCTTTAAAATAGCATCCCAATTTATGTAGCTCTCTTGGTACCGCTGAGCCACTTGGGGAACGTTGTTAGGAGAATCGAACTGAACTGAACTGAACCGAGCTCACTTCTGCCCTGTCAATGGTGTTTAGTAGCACCAAAAAACTATAGCACGGCGGCCATGCGAACAGTTGCAGTAAAAATGGCCGTCAGTATCATGTCGAAATGTTTCCGTCATTTAACTGCCTCTAAAAGGTTATGGGTGAAAAGACTTGCCTTGAAAAGATATTTAACGGCTATGGCTGATGATGTTTCAGAGTCCTGTGATGTTGTCATTTCAGGCGGAGGCATGGTTGGAGCTGCAATGGCGTGTGCCCTTGGTAGATAATCAAGTTTTGTCTATTCGGACAGCATATATTTCGGACATTTTTTTACTGTTTCCAGAGCTAGATCTCTCCCTGTAGTGGCAGACACACACTCGTCTACAACACACATGCTCAACACCTAAACCATATATGTTAGGTCAGGCAATTGTTAGGTATCGTCGAGTGCTCTGTTTCGGTGGGTGATCTGTTTTGGAGGGTAAATTTTAAAGCGCACATGCCGTCTCGTTTAGCTTCTTACGACGTCATCAATTTTTGTGTCTTTACATCTGTCACATTGTAAAATACGGTAGTGAAGCTATTCCGAAAAAATGAGGACAAAACAAGTGAGTAATCATGATTTTCTTACCTTGCCCGTAAAATTCAGCTATTTCCTTAATACCTTTTTATAATAGAAAATAAAAAAGTCCATTTCTGTAATAAGAAAAAAAATCCCAAATCAGACATGGTCCACAGGATGCTCATCGTCTGCTCTTTAAAGTCATATGGCCGGGCTGTGTAGCGCAATCGGTAGGGCACCTGACTCATAAGTCAGAGGTCCTGGGTTCGAAACCTGGCCTGGCCACATACTTTCGTTTCTCCTTCCGCTGATTCAAGAAGGGCAGTTGTCAGTTACTGGCGAAAGTATGTGCACGCAGTACTGGTTAACCGCTTAGGAGGTCTAAGCCTGCCCAGGAATAGTGTGGTTAGGTTAACTCACCGTCCCGACATGACCATAGTTGTTTACCGTGGACGTTAAGCATCAAATCAATCAATCAATTAAAGTCATGTGACTCATGTGATCAGATTGCAAAATGTTGGCTACAATACATGCCCAAAAGTACATAGTTCTTATATATTTTTGGCTCCATTTTCAAAATATTCATAAGTTATTAATAAAAAGGGAATGATTTTAAATCAGTAGAACTGAAGGTAAGTTAAATCTATATTCACTCTTTCTTTTTTAAAAGTAGACCTGCTCCTGTATAATTGGTTTCAAACACCCTAGTGAATTATTTGAATACTTTTTAAAGCAATTTTAACAGCTTAGCCAAACTCAACCCTTTTTTCATAGTTGGATAATTAAACAGGAGTTGTGTTTTTTTTTCTTCCAATTTTCAATTAATCAGTGACTGGTATCATATTAATTCTTTGTGTTTAGAAGCTAGAAGTTACAATTGGAGTTATTTTGTGATTACAAGTTAATTTGTGAACAATTTCTGGGCATAAACTGTAGTAAGACATTACCCTCCGAAACTGGTGACGTAGTATACAATTTAGCCAGAATACCCCCAACAGAAAAGATGGTGCCCAAACTTTAGTAAACTTAACAGTAAAAAAAAAGAAGATATGGTTTGACAGGTAAGATGTTATACTTCTATTTGATAATGGGTTTTAGCTTTTGATCTGAATGTGAATCAGCCAGTTAGCCGATAGTTTCTTATACCCACCGAAACTGGTCACTCCACGCTAAGATTAAGCAGCGAGTCATGGATTAGCTAGATCAGGCATATGTTTAATCAGGTAACAAGTCAGAGGTCAGTTACATTAGTCTTCCTTTTTTTTCTGTATACACTGCTACACCCTCTTTTCAGAGTATTACGAGCTATTGTACTTTTGTACACTCCAGTGTTGCAGCTTGCAGGATGAAAGATGGTCTGAAGACCAACAGATACTCCAAGTTGATTTGGATAAATTGGCATGGCTCATGAAATTTAACGTTGCCAAATGTCACTCTATGAGGGTGACTAGGCACCCCCTCCAAAGCAAATAATCCATGGTTATAGATTGCATAACCAAGTCCTAGAGAAGGTATCTTTCAGCCCAATATTTAGGAGTTAAAATTACGGATGACCTCGAGTGGGGTCTGCACATCAATGAAATTACCAGTAAGGCTACTAAGACTTTGGTATTCCTTCGTAGAAACTTGACTTTTGCATCGAAGGTAATCAAGGCTGCTGCATATAAAACTCTGGTCCGGCCCAAATTAGAATATGCAGTGCCAGTTTGGATGCCCCATCACCAAGTAGATATAAACAGAATACAAAAAGTACAGAGGACTGCTGCCCGTTGGACCTGTAGGTGCTGGCGCGATCAAAGCCATGTGGGAGAAATGTTAGAAGAACTCCAATGGCCAGACCTGCAGGAAAGACGACAGCAGGCATCTCTGTCTCTATTCTACAAAATCCACAATAATCTTGCCTTTGTAGATAAGAATAAGTACCTATCTGAGGTCGGTGGAGGGAGCAAGAGAACTAGGTCCCACCCATTCCAGTACCACCGTCCAAACGCTTATTGGATGGTTTTAAGAATTCATTTTTCCCAGGACAGTTGCATCTTGGAATGGCCTTACAACCGAAGCTGTCTCTACGGAGACAGTTGACGGGTTTAAGGCCAAAATATAATATCCTAGGGTAGAGCAGGGGTTAGGTATGGAATGCCTGCCCCTGAGGACTTCTTGTAAATAGTTTTAATCTGCTGGTGGCTTTGTCACAAATTCATTTTTTTTTTATTTTTTTGGTGATAACTTATGTGCCACACCACAAACCTGCCATCATGGTCATATTTGACCGAGAGCAGTAAAGATAGAAAGAAAGAAAGCCTACATATAGCCATGTAGCTATAGTACGTAGGGATCTTTAACCTGCACAGGGGATGACTCTTCATGCACAGGGGGCCTCCAGTAAATGTCCCGATCCGAAGGACGGCACACTTGTTAGCATCATCCCTGCAAATGGTGCTAGAAAAACGCGTTCGGACACACAAAGACTTCATCCTGGGTGAGGATCGAACCCACAACCTCTGGCTTCAGAGTCAACTGCACTAACCACTGAGCCACCGCGCTTATCAGACAAGTGTTAGGCTTTTCATGGGTAAGTGTGGCTAGTTCAGACAGCAGTTATGCCAGACAAATGTTAGATAAGATTAAACGAGGATCTCACAGGTTTCTTAGGTCATATGTCTTGCAAATGCATGTTAGGCAATGATTCATAGCTTAGATTTACAGATTATGTTAGGTAAATTTGTGGGAGAGGTTATACTGGCAGAGAGTTAGTTTAGAAAAAATAAGGAACTAGCAAAGACAAAGAATCTAAATACAGGCCCGGATTTAGAGGTGGGGACTCGGGCCCGTGCCCCCCCCCAGCTAGCCTGCAAGTCGTCTTTTTTCACCGCATTGACCTTTCGCGGGCCCCAAATTAAGAAGTTGCATCTTCAGTGTCTGTCTTCTGTTATGTGCCCCCAGCAGTGACATCTTTAATCTTTTAAACCCTACTGCGCTTATTGCTCAATTTTGTAGACCGGAGTCGCGTATCGATCGAAACACTCCACTGCACTCAATGGAAGTTTCAAGGATTTATTTGATTGGATGAGTAACTGCCAATCTGACCAATCGAAAGATTGAAAAGAAAGGAACATGGTTTGCCCTTGTCGGCACGTTTGATGTTTGGCCAAACTATGAAAATGATTAATAACTGCTGTAAAAACAACATTGCCATAAACTGATAATGTATCTGGATATTACACGTCATTCGCTCAAAATGAAGTGTGGTGCTGTAATCACGTCCGAATCGAACATGGTTTGTTTTGTGTTTTGTTGTCTTTCTTTTTTTCTTTTCATTCCTTTAAGATGGGTCACAGGATGGGATAGGCGCCCTGTTTTAGAGGTTGTTCAGAAGTGGAGGGGAACAGGGGCAGGAGCACACAACAATATTATGTGTGTATGCCCTGTTTTAGAGGTTGTTCAGAAGGGGAATGGGGGGAGGGGCACACAACAGTATTTGTGTTGTGGGGAGGAGGGGGCACACTATATTACTTAAGATTTTTTAAGACACAGAAAAGCAAAGAAGGGCCGAATGGGAGTTTGGGGGTTGGGGTGGCACAATGACTTTATGTTTGGGCCCTTAATAGAGAGAAGCTACTTCTTCATATACATGTACTAAGGGCCAAAATTGATCAGTGGACTTGTATATCCTGGTACCATGTGTTACAATATTGATGTTTATGACAAATATAGGTGCAATAACAGAATATAAATTTCACAAAATAATGTTCATCAGAGCACTCCTGAGACATCTACAAATACTGAAAATCATTTTCCGGCGGGGGGGTACCCCCTACCAGGGCTTTGCCCTGGACCCACATGGGGCCTAGGCGGCCCCCTTGACCACTCGCCTAATCTGTGCCCCCCAACACCTCTGGGTCTGGATCCGGCTCTGCTTTAACATCATCTCTGATGTGTAACAGATCATGTACCCTTGCGTTATATATATTCGTGGCATTAGTATAACTTTTGAGCACTGTAATGAAATCTTGGGAATAAAAATTCTGTTTTTCCATATAAATAAAGAAGGAAATATACCTTAGATATCTGCTAGTATATTTGTATATTTTCTTTCAATGAGCACATGTTAACCGGCCTTATTTGTTTATACCCTCTGTACCACACTTTCTGAGGACGTCATATATTTTCGTGGTATCCCAAAACACTGCTCGTACGGTGTCCCAAAAGTGCAGTCATGTCTGATTATAGGGTATTTTGTTTTTTAAGTATTTGTTTAATTTTTAAACCAAAAAAAAACTTTAAAACTTTTGTTTTTTGAAGAATAAAAAAGAATCACATTTGCTAACTGCCACTTTACTCTTTAACACTGCAAGACAATACAAAATCCTTATAAGGCATGACACTTTTTTGCCAAGGTAGTAAAAAATTTTGGCAGGAGTTTTGCATTACGCATCATCAGATTTTGTTACTATAAACAGACCACAGCAGACAGGTTGACCTGGTTGCATCGGATGGTTTTGTATTTTCATATTTGGGGCATTTAAAGATGATTGCAAACAAGCATTAGTGAAAACAGGTTTAAATTGACATGCCAATATGAAAAATATATAATTCAGACTTGTTCAGTAGCAATGGGATCCATTGTTGACAAAATTATACTGGGATTCACCGTCTGTCAAAACAGTAAGAATGACGTCATAGAGATGGGGCACTGGGTCAAGAAAAGCTATTTTCGGAATACCACGGAAATGTAAGTACCTCGAAAATATATGTCGGACCGGAAACTAAAGTCGAATGATGTTAAGTTGTTGTTAGGAAAAAGATTGAGACTAATATCTTTATGAAACCAGAAGTGACGTATTTTGGTGATGCACTCAAATACCTAATTAGAAATGTTAGGTCAGATAAGAAAAGTTAGGTCAAATAGAGTGATAGGTATCAGTTATTCTAGGTTTAGTGCTGTTGCTATTTTAGGAGGTATTTTGAGTTAGGTATTTTAGGGATGACCTGACACACATACACTTCAATCATACAATCCTTGTGTATTGACCTTATATTTCCTATGTAAAAATAAAACACTGGGGTAAAACTAATCTCGATGGTATATACTTTGAGCCAGTTAACTTGCTTTCATATATGAGCCGCGACACGAGAAAACCAACAAAGTGGCTGTGCGCCCAGCGCAGCCTCAGATCAGCCTGGGCATCCACAGATCAGCCTGGGCATCCACCCAGTCTGATCAGAGTCTTCGCTGACCGCATGAAGGTAGCTTAGTCCCTTAGCTACTCTTTAAATGCTTAGCGAAGAGTCTGGTCAGACTGGGTGGATGCCCAGACTGATCTGAGTCTGCAATGGGCGCACAACCACATTGTTGGTTTTCCTGTGTCGCTGCACATATCATTTATACTAAAGGTATAAAAAGTTAGAGGTTTCCCATTGTCTACTGGCCGTAGGGGTATTTGGGCTTATAGAGGCCTACTGTATCTTGAATGGCACAGCATATGAAAGGGAAACCCCATCTCTCTCCTTTCCCTGTCTTTCGAGAGTTGTTCAGAAAGTCCTGATTCTAGCCGCATAACTTTGTTTAGCGGCATGCTGGGGACAAATGCTAAGCATGTATTGAAAACACTACTTTTCGTCTTCATAATGATACCTAACACTATCCAAAGATATATATTCTTATTGAGTTACAACACATGTTATAAGGCCCCAGTCATACCACTGGGCTAATTTCATATGTGAATTTATTTTCAGTCTGTCATTCAAGTGAAAAATCATTGTAAATACAAAATTAATTTTTGTCAGCTTCTTGTCTTTCGTTGTTTTCAATATCCATTCAAAAGTTAGAAGGGCAGCAAACGTTATCGATTTAGTCCTTGCAAAGCAATGCGCAGTTCGTATGACGTTAGTGACAACAACTTCAACGTCATTATCGAAAGCTCGTAGCAGCTTCGTTGTTTACATCAATTTAAATTTTTGGACGATTTCGAATTGGCCCATTGAAAGGCTCTCCTTAACAAGATTTTGAATGTTAAAACCGTTGTTTTTGTTACAAAATCATTATAACTTTAGTAGAAAGGGAGAATTAGCTACGATGTAAAATGCTTATAATCTAAATTGAAAGGACAGTATGGAACTTAGATTAAATATATTTTCCGCGATATTTACAGGTCACAGTTGCCTGGGGAATAAGTCTAAGTAGCAATGATAAAAACAATTCAAAGACTGCTCATATATGAAATATGACCGTCTTAAGTGAAAATCTGCAATGGCTATAGGGTAACCTCTTTCAAAAACATTAAAAAATATGTCCTTTAGAAAATATGCACTACCTTTGCAGAGTTGTCCGGACATATCATACTGTTATATATTTTCACAATCAGAACTTTCTGAACATCCCTCGTATCTTTCCCCAATTTGAAACAGGTTTCCATTTACTGCTGGGTTGACAGAATTTTCTACTTGTTTTACAGGCTTGAACCTGTGCCATAACTCAGCAACGGCACCTCTCTATATGAGAGTTGCACTGTAAAATCTGTAAACCACAGATTTTAGTCGCATGGTACATGTCATTGTGAAAAAGGCATGATAAAAAGCATAACAGTGAGTTAATCTAAAGAAGACAGCTTAAAATTGTAGTGCAAAAAGAATGCGAGCAATAAGGACTGATCCATTATAAGAATGGGATAAGAACTAAAAACAGATAAAACCTAGATAAAAGGGGGCATCTTGTGTTTAGGGCTCAGAATGCTGCAAGTCTCCAACCATAGTTCCAGAAAAAGTTTTTTTTTTTAGAATAATGGAGATAATTTTGTTTTATTTCTCAACAAAAACATAAGTTGTGACCCCTTGTTAGAACTGTCTAGGTGAGAGGGTTCTAATGAGGGGTCACAACATATGTTTTAATGGAGAAATAGGGAATATTATTCCTACATTATCCCTGTAATCCTTCTTATCTGGAGCACTGCCAACTGTCCTCTTGAACAATTGCCAGAGGAAAGAAGGAATATTTATAGGAATTCTTGCTTGATTGAGTTTGATAGACTGTCAGGATGCTCAGTAAATTATCAAAAAAATTACAAATGTGAGCTTTGTAACCAGCCAGTACTTCTCAAATAAATGCTTACCACTCATTCATTCGTTCCAATTTTAAAAAATGCACCTATTAGGTTGGCTTATGATGTAATATATGCCAAGAAATCATTTTACCCCACAAACAGATATAAGAAAGAATTTTCTCCTTCAAAACAATTCCAAAACACGGTTGCCATGGACAAGGAAAAATGTCTGACAAAATGATTTTTTTTCCAGGTCAGGGAAAAGTCAGTGAATTTTGTAGTTGGTTAGGGAAATTTGGAAAGTACTTAAAAAGTCAGGGAATTTTGAAATGGCCGTGTCAGTCTTCAGAAAAAAACACTTATTCTGCTCAAGGGGAACAGATGCACTGTCTAGCCACATCTCCCTCCTCATAGGGGGCTACTTTTAAAGGAAAGAATTTGCTCCTAGTAGGGAGCAAATTCTTTCCTGTAAGAGTAACCCCCAATTGTCAATGTGATGAAACTGTAAAATTAACTTTTGGATTGTGAAAAGGGTATGATAAACTAAACTGTCAGGGAAAAATCAGGGAAAAAGTCAGGGACTTTTGAAGTGGGGGATAAGTGGCAGCCCTGCAAAATTCTAGGTCCATATTAAAAGATGAATCTAGAATTTTTTTAGGTTAACCTAATGCTTTCTGGGTATTTTTTGTCGTCTGCTGAAATTGTCGTCTGCATCAAAAATCAAGGATATTTTGACAATACATGTATTGGTCTAACTAACTCGTGTAGAAATGATGTCTAGGCAGCACACTGTTTGGATCTCAGATCAGGCCCCTTATTTGTGGGGCCTGATCTGGATCCAGACTGTTTGCCCAGATACCCCTAAAGGGGGTATCCCGAATGGAATGGGTTAAACTACCATCTTCTAACTAAATAAATATATTTGTTCTTTTTCTAGGTCATGAAGAGCTGCTTAAACATAAAAGAATACTTTTACTGGAAGCTGGTCCTAAGAAGGAATTCACCTTGCGAGAGACATACAATAACAGAACATGCACCCTGAGTCCAGCCTCGATAGAGCTATTCCAAAGTTTGTATCTCAGATTTTCAGAAACTGTAATGATTTTGAAATTTCATGTAAAATTTGCACCTCAAAGTTCCAGAAATTTCATATACATGTATTTCGTAAATAATTTTGAGAATATACTTGTTCTTTCTTCAAGAACATACATTATGGTTTTATTAGTGCTGCAGAGCCATTGCAGATAGAATAAGAAGGCACACTGTTTGCTAGAAAATAAGAAACATTATCCCACAGTTAGCATCAAAATGCCAAATATATATATAATTTCTTCACTTTGTAGCATGTACCGTATTTATTCGGTTATATGGTGGGGTTTTTCTTTTCCAAAACAATCCCAAATATCTAGGTCATCTTGTAAGAGGGATCTAGATATTTGGGATTGTTTTGGAGGAGAATAATCCCTCTTAAAGTTGAATAACACAAGAGTTACTTATTTTGGGTAATTATAGAAGGCGAAATCCCCATCTTTTTACCGAATAAATATGGTAGAATTCAAATGCAGGGGCCGTATTCATAAAGCCACTTAAGTCGTTGCTATGCTGTTGCTAAGGCTAAATATCTATAAAGGAGATTCCTTACAACTATGAAATTTGGTCTGGAGGAACAGTCTTTGTAAGACTGTTCCTCCAGAGCAAATTTCATAGTTGTAGGGAATCTCCTTCAAAGAAATTTAGCCTTAGCAACAGCATAGCAACCATTTAAGTCGTTTTATGAATACGGCCCCTGGTCTTTAATATTTAGATAAAAACTGATCAACAAACTGTATAAAGATTAGGAGTTGGCAACGCGCTGGCCTACTAAGATAGTGGTCCGGTTCAAATGCTGCTATAGGTGGAATTCTTTCCAACACTAAACAGGGTTGAGTTGCACATACCCTTTCATTATCATTCTTCCATTAGCTCAACATGACTGAAATATTGAAAGGCCTATAAGACCACAAGACATCCATTTGTCTATCAGTACAAAGGCTAATAAATTTTAAGTCTGATGAGAATAAATAATTTGTCAGTCTTTTAAATGTCAATAAGAATCAAATGCTGATTTTGTCTGTCAAAAGCTATTTTCTAGGAAAACAGCATGATGTTTTTGTAGGGGTGCGCGATATTACTGGTATACCTGTAAATCGTGATTCAAAATTGCCACGATATGAATCACGATACGTTTTGGCCATACGGGTACGCTCGGTAAATTTGTGGAAGTTTCCGGACATTCTTGTGAAAAAGTTTTATATGCTTTTGATAAACCGTTTCCTTTTCATTTTGTTAGTATTTTGCCCCAAATATTCTTTTTTCATGAAACGGATCTAGGTAGTGAAGTCAATTTAAGCCAATATAGTCTTTAGAAACAGGTTTTGTTTGTTTACTTTTGCTGAAGACTCGCTTCCTCTTATGTCTTTTATCTCCATAATCTTCACACACAAAGACAGATGTAAACAAAAATTACCGTGATTGTAGGTAATAATGTCCAGTTTAACCCTTATTGATCATATCACTCCAACGTATGATCATTTTGACACATATTCCCATTCATAACTTAAATATTTGAACATCTTTTGAACATTTTTGTGTGTGTGTGTGTGTGTGTGTGGCTTAGTACATTTTCACTTAAGGGAAGTTTCATTATTTTGTTGACATACACTGCAGATCCTGATCACACTGCTTTATTGCTATGTCACTGCAGATATTTTGACAAAACTTTTATAGAAGTGTTCCTTTAGTAGTCCTCTATCAACCACATGAAATTTATGTAAATTGCACAATTTGGCTGGTTGCCATGGCAACCGAATGGTTAAAAATAGAAAAAATATTCAAAAATCATCTCCTCAGAAACTATGCGAACAATAAAGCTCAAACTTCACAGAAAGGATCTTGGTACTAGCCTCTATAATAGTACTGTTTTTCTTGGCAATTGCTTTAGCAGTTTGGTTGCTATGGGAACTTAAAGTTGCCATTGACTTACAATGGCAAAATGGAAAATTTGCATTTATTGCTACGTCACTGCAGATATTTTGACAGAACTTTCATTGAAATGTCCCATGAGTAGTCCCGAACCAGCCGTATTAAATTACGGCAAAATGTTGAATTTGACTGGTTGCCATAGCAACCGAATAGTTAAAAATAGAAAAATATTGAAAAAATCATCTCCGCAGAAACTCTGTGGCCAATAAAGCTCAAACTTCACAGAAAGGATCTTAGTACTAGCCTCTATAGAATTACTGTTTTTCATGGCAATTGCTCCAGCAGTTTGGTTGCTATGGCAACTTATAATTTCCATTGACTTATAATGGGGAAAATGGAAATTGGCAATTTTTTGCTATCTCACTGCAGTTATTTGGATTTTTTTTCCACAGAAATGTTTCTTGAGTAGTCTTCTACGATTCGTTTGAATTTTGACCAAATCGCTGAATTTGATTGGTTGCAATGGCAAAATACAGGGTAAATTTTAGACAAAAATATTCAAAAATCTTCTCCTCAGAAGGCATAAGAGGTATGAAGCTGATACTTTGCATACATGTAAATGACATTAGCGTCTACATAAATTATGTTTTTTCTTCCAATCCCATAAGAACTCTGGTTGCTATGGCAACTTATAGTTTCCATTGACTTATAATGGGGAAAGTGAAAATTGGCAATTTTTGCTGTCTCACTCCAGTGATTTAGAATTTTTTTCTATAAAAATGTTCCTTGGGTAGTCTTCTATGATTCATATGAATTTTGCTGAATTTGATTGGTCGCCATGGCAAAATAAAGGGTAAATTTTTGAAAATATTACAAAATCTTCTCCTCAGAAGCCATAAAAGGGATGAAGGTGATACTTTGCATACATGTCAATTACATTAGCCTCTCTCTAAATTATGTTTTATTTTACCGTTGCTGATGTGAATTTGTTGCTATGGCAACTTAGAGTTTCCACAGACTTACAATGGGGAAATTGGAAATATTGCATTTGTTTTTGTGTTACTGCAGATATTTTGATAAAGCTTTGCAGAAATGTTTCTGGAGTAGTCCTCTACCAGCCATATGAATTTTGCCTAAATCCCTGATTTTGATTGGTTGCCATGGCAACCGAAAGGCCAGATTTTCATTTTTCTTTTATTGCTGTTGGGCATGTGGTTTTGTTGCTGTTTTTCCAACATAACCTCAGTGCTCAGGTGAGCGATATAGGGCCATTGGCCCTCTGGTTTTTTTTAGTGTTAAAATAAACAGTTAAAGAATGGGATGTTAATTTTTTTATTACAATCATTTAATGACAGACAGAACAAAAAAAAAAATAAAAAAAGCAAGTAACATAGAAGTACGAACTGAAAAAGAAGTTGCGATATATCGTGATACATATCCCGATACAGACCAGTGTATCGTGATATGTCGTGATACGGTTTCAGTGGCCATACCCAGCCCTATGTTTTTGTATGGTAATGTATCTCATTTTTCAGGGATTGGTGCATGGGAAGAGATAATGAAACTGAGATGTCAGCCAGTCCACAGAATGCAGGTGAGCTATGTAATTTAGGACTCCTGGATGGGGTGGGGGGAGGGGGTGGGAAATATGAAGTTGGCTGTGAGTCAAAGTAAAAACACAATTCTTGACCCCCAAAAAATGATTTGATTTGTCTTCTAAATTACAATTTTAGATACACTTATTCCCATTCTAATGTTCACCTTTTAAAGTGAACTGCTTTGCACCTATAGCAACTGCTTTCAGCAATGTAAACCAAGACGTCGGCCAATAACAAGAAACTTTTCAGAATATCGTCAGATTTACAATGGTGTGTCACAGGATATGCTGTCAAATTTTTAGCTCACCTGAGCACGAAGTGCTCAAGGTGAGGTATTGTGATCGGTCTTTGTCCGTCGTCCGTCATCAGGTCGTGCGTCCGTCGTCAACTTTTGCTTTAAACGACTTCTTCTCCAAAACTGCTGGACGGATTTTGAAATAATTGCACAGAAATGTTCCTTCGGGGACTCTTTACCAAAACTGCTCAAACGGTTCCGCTCCTCTGAACAATATGGCCACCAGAGCTAAAAATAGAAAAACATTTAAACGACTTCTCCTCCAAAACTGCTGGGTAGATTTTGAAATAATTTCACAGAAATGTTTCTTAGGAGGCCCTTTACCAAAATTGCTCAAACAGTTCCGCTCCCCTGAACAATATGGCCGCCAGAGCTAAAAATAGAAAAACCTTTAAACGACTTCTCCAAAATTGCTGGGCAGATTTTGAAATAATTTCACAGAAACGTTTCTTAGGAGACCCTCTACAAAAATTGCTAAAACGGTTCCGCTCCGCTGAACAAAATGGCCGCCAGAGCTAAAAATAGAAAAACCTTAAAACGACTTCACCTCCCAAACTGCTAGACTGATTTTGAAATAATTTCATAGAAATGTTCCTTAGGAGGTCCTTTACCAAAATTGCTCAAACGGTTCCGCTCCGCTGAACAATATGGCCACCAGAGCTAAAAATAGATAAACCTTTAAACGACTTCTCCTGCAAAACTGCTGGGCAGATTTTGAAATAATTTCACAGAAATGTTCCTTAGGAGACCCTCTACCAAAATTGCTAAAACGGTTCCGCTCTGCTGAACAAAATGGCCGCCAGAGCCAAAAAATAGAAAAACCTTTAAACGACTTCGCCTCCAAAACTGTTGGGCAGATTTTGAAATAATTTCACAGAAATGTTCCTTAGGAGACCCTCTACCGAAATTGCTGAAACGGCTCTGTTCAGCTGAACAAAATGGCCACCAGAGCTAAAAATAGAAAAACCTTGAAACATCTTTGCCTCCAAAACTGCTAGGCAGATTTTGAAATAATTTCACAGAAATGTTCCTTAGGAGACCCTCTACCAAAATTGCTAAAACGGTTCCGCTCTGCTGAACAAAATGGCCGCCAGAGCCAAAAAATAGAAAAACCTTTAAACGACTTCGCCTCCAAAACTGTTGGGCAGATTTTGAAATAATTTCACAGAAATGTTCCTTAGGAGACCCTCTACCGAAATTGCTGAAACGGCTCTGTTCAGCTGAACAAAATGGCCACCAGAGCTAAAAATAGAAAAACCTTGAAACATCTTTGCCTCCAAAACTGCTAGGCAGATTTTGAAATAATTTCACAGAAATTTTCCTAGGAGTTCTGCTTCCAAAATTGCTCAAACGGTTCCCCTCAGCTGAACAATATGGCGGCCAGAGCTAAAAATAGAAAAACCTTGAAACGACTTCGCCTCCAAAACTGCTGGGAAGATTTTGAAATAATTTCACAGAAATGTTCCTTAGAAGACCCTCTACCAAAATTGCTGAAATGGTTCTGCTCTGCTGAAGAAAATGGCCACCTGAGCAAAATATAGAAAAACCTTTAAACGACATCTCCGCTGAAGCCAATGGCTCGATTTCAAATTAATTTCACAGAAGTGTTTGACTCATGGTTCTAAACAAAAATTGCTGAAACGGTTCCACTCCACTGTACAAAATGGCCGCCAGAGCTAAATATAGAAATAAATCTTAGAATGACTCAGAGGGCACAGTTACGATCCAATCATCATGAAACTTGGTCAGAATTTTTATCTTAATTAAATCTAGACCAACTTTGATACTGGGTCATGTGGGGTCAAAAACTAGGTCATTAGGTCAAATCTGTTTATCTCCTACAAATCTGGACCTAGGGTGCAACTTGGTCATGTCGGGTCAAAAACTAGGTCAAACCTTAGAAAAACATTGTTTACACTCTAGAGGACACAGTTTTGATCCGATATTCATGAAACTTTGTCAGAATGTTTATATCCAAGAAATCTAGACCAGGTTTGAAACCGGGTCATGTGGGGTCAAAAACAAGGTCATTCTAAGGTTAAATCTTATAAAAACCTAAGGTACATAATAAAGGGTTCATTTTCCATTGAATCTTTGTGAAACTCTGTCTGTTGGACGTATGGATGTTTCTGAGGATAAGTTCACAGGATACTCAGGTGAGCGATCCAGGGCCATCATGGCCCTCTTGTTTATGTTACCCAGTCAGATGTGGTGTATTTGTAAGTGCATAAGACAATGAGCCCCAACACAACAAAACCAACAAAGTGGTTTTGCGCCCAGCACAAACTCGTATCAGCCTCGGCATCTGCCCAGTCTAATCAGAGATTTTACTGTCCGCATGGAAGTAGCTTAGACCCTTAGCTTCCCTTTAAGTGCTTAGGGAAGAGTCTGGTCAGGCTGGGTGGATGTCCGCACAACCACTTGGTTGGTTTTCTCATGTCATGGCTCATATACCTATAGCCCTATGTAGACACCTATTAAGTTTAATGGGTACACCTCCATGTCGTTCACTCATTTTTGCTAAGGGAGGCAATGTTCACGACTTCCTGTTTGCTTCATAGGACAACATAGACCTACCAAAATTGGGTCTGCTGGTAAAGAAAAGAATTGGTTTTTAGTGGAATGAATTCTTTCCATTAAAACTGACCCCATTGGGAAGGGAGAAAAATATGAAAATGGAAAATGGAAGAGTTGTTTCACGTGAAAGTGTAGTCATACACCACACCTTAAGTAAAATTTTGCGTTTTATATTGGTGGTTCGAGTGAGGATGCACATGCATATTTCAGACCTGGCCCCGAGGTTATAAAACTTTTTTCATGCTCAACTCAGCTGAGCATGAAATTTTTTCTGCTCATAAATTTTAAAATGCCAACAATTGTTGGCATTTTAATATTTATGAGTAGAAAAAATAGCCTTCTTGGCTTATCTGAGCCTGAAAAATGCTGAATTTCTTGGTATTTTTATATTAATGGGCATTTTAAATTTCATGCTCAGCTGAGTTGAGCATGAAAAAAGTTTAATAAAATCGGGGCCTGACAGCAGCACATTTCATATGCTCCTTTTTATACAGCATCTTTCATATGCCATTGTACTGATGTTTGTGGGCAACATTCAAAACTGTCTCTCCAATAGTTTGTTGACAACCCAGTGTAATACATGTACATGTATTGGCTATTAGTTTTGATTATAATAGTGTATCAGGTCATCCTCATCATTGTGGTGTGTTGAGTCATCCACATTACTGATGGGGAAAATAGTTTTCAAAAAAAGTCATGGGGTGCGTTTAGTTTTTCTGTAACCCAACCAATGCAAAGACATGTTTACAGTATGCCAGGAAGCTACAGCTATGTCTGATATCATTTAGGGCATGACTGGGTGATGGGCAAAAATATCCCTCACTTTTATGGTTACTAGTTAGGTCCAAACATGATGTCACAACTGTGTGAAATGCAAAAATATGGGAGTGTTTCGTCACAGAGAGGATATCATGGAAGACAGTTAAAAATATTACTGGCTTTTATTTTGGATCCAAGTGACTGCAATTGTGAGACATTCAAAAAAAAAATTGACAATGTGCTACGAGTGTCTGTTTGACAGTCAAGCCTATGTAATTAATGGATGGAATGACTTGTGCATTTACATCTTTTCAACAGTATTTCAGTCATATCAGAACAGTGGAAGAGTGAAATTGAAAGGCTGTTTACAGTTGTAAAGACTTCCACTGCTAGTGGGACTCAAATCTTGGACCGCTAGATCAGCAGACCAGCACTTAACCCACTGAAATACCGACTCCCAAAACTATGTTACTGCTTTACTTGTAGTTAGTTGGATGATATTTGAGCCACAACAAAACCAACAAAGTGGTTTGGCGCACAGCACAGACTCAGATCAGCCTGGGCATCCACCCAGTCTGATCAAAGTCTTCGCTGTCCGCATCGAGGTAGTTTAGATCCTTAGCTACCCTTTAAGTGCTTAGTGAATATTCTGACCAGGCTGGGTGGATGCCCGGGCTGATCCGAGTCTGTGCTGGGCACACAGTGACTTTGTTGGTTTTCTCATGTCATGGCTCATTTCCCTTTTCTTTTCTGCTCAAGATCTGGGAGTCCTGTTCCAATTTTCTGATAACTTTCAACCAACAAGACCTGACAGAACAGATGGCATATGTAGCAGAGAATGATGTCATATTGGAAGCCATTACACGTTCCCTAGCAACACTGTCAGACAGAGTAGAGGTGCTATATAACACCAGAGTACAACACATAGATATCCCAAGTATGAATAGTTCACAGCCTAATACATGGGTTAGGCTCAAATTACATGATGGAAAGTCTTTGAAAACCAAACTTTTGGTAAGTAGGTCTTATGAACTTTTAGTAATTAGATAAACCAAACTTTTGGACCAAAATTTTCAGTTAGTATATGAGAAGAGGTTTATCAGCACTGTATTTACTCAGCTATAAAACAGAGTTTTCCCCTTTCTAGAATGACCCAAAATATCTAAATCAGGGGCCGTATTCATAAAGCCACTTAAGTCGTTGCTATGTGGTTGCTAAGGCTAAATATGTATAAAGGAGATTCCCTACAACTATGAAATTTGGTCTGGAGGAACAGTCTTACAAAGACTGTTCCTCCAGACCAAAGGACTTCTATGATTAAGGCATGAATTTTCCCCATGATTAAAAAGTTATACGGATCACTCTCTTATGCTTTGCATTTATGACTATGACATGTAACATGCATGACAAATGAATTTTTAAGTGGTTCTGTCCATGTAAAGTACGTTAAACATACGTTGACGTTGACGTCATTGTTGAGATAAATTGTAAATTATCTTCAAAATAATCGTTGAAATAATGATTTATTGTATACATTTCACCCTTTTTTGACTTACATTACTTACATAACAGACAACACTGGATAGTTTTGACCATGTGTATGTGACCTTGACCTCATTTCAAGGTCATGGTTTACAATATAATCCTTGAAGATCACAGTGCTACTGTTGACCGTTCTTCTTCTTTGGCTTACTGAGTATCGTTCCCCCCGTGACCCAGCTTCCCACTCATATATATTGCGTACTTGCATCGCATAAGTCTGCTGCATAAAGGAAAAGCTGGGTCACGGGGGGGAAGGGGGGGGGGGGGGGAAGTACTTGTATTTTAGTTATAGTGAAGCGTTCTCTTTTGACCGCTTTGACCGGAAGTATAAATATGGTTTTGCAAGTTTAAATGTCAGTCAAGCGTAGCAAGAGGACAATCATTGCTTTGTATTGTGATATGCTTGTATTTAGCATGCATGTATGACAAAAATGTATGGAATGACAGACTGATTTCAACATTTTTATTACCTCAAAAAATGAGGCATGCGAAAACCTTGAATTTAGGGTAGGTGGGGGTCAGACTGGATTATCTCTCCATGTCTTTGGGTTATTGTGAAGCGTTCTCTTTTGACCGCTTTGACCGGAAGTATAAATATGGTTTTGCAAGTTTAAATGTCAGTCAAGCGTAGCAAGAGGAAAATCATTGCTTTGTATTGTGATATGCTTGTATTTAGCATGCATGTATGACAAAAATGTATGGAATGACAGACTGATTTCAACA
This sequence comes from Ctena decussata, assembly GCA_963989385.1. Classification (NCBI taxonomy): domain Eukaryota; kingdom Metazoa; phylum Mollusca; class Bivalvia; order Lucinida; family Lucinidae; genus Ctena; species Ctena decussata. The sequence goes on along the minus strand of OZ022499.1, from coordinate 82,832,845 downwards.
TTTTTATTACCTCAGAAAATGAGGCATGCGAAAACCTTGAATTTAGGGTAGGTGGGGGTCAGACTGGATTATCTCTCCATGTCTTTGGGTCTGAATCACAAATGCTCTGATTTCACACGGTTTACATATTTGTGGAAGCGCTGCTAAGAAAAATTTGCACACTTTATACTTTTGAAAATTCGGACCTGTCGCGCCGGTCTAATTGGGAAAATCCTTGCCTTAATCATAGAAGTCCTTTCATAGTCGTACTGAATCTCCTTCAAAGAAATTTAGCCTTAGCAACAGCATAGCAACCACTTAAGTCGTTTTATGAATACGGCCCCAGTCCTCTGAAATTTGCTGTGAGATGTTTAATTTTGACTTCCCAAACAATCCCAAAAATCTAGATCTGTCTTATATGACTGTTGTGTTACAATGCTTCTTTCAGTCCTCTTGTTTAAAACTTATGTAGTGGTCTGAAAGTGGTGCCTTTCAGTTAGATAAGAATGCATGTTTTGCTAAATAACATTGAAACAAGAAATATGCTTAAAATCTTGGTTTGTATTAAACTAAGTATTAATTACGTATGTACATGGTAATTTTCACCATCTTCACCATCTTCCAGTGGTGGCAGTATTTTGTGGTCACTATAAAATCATGACAAATGAAATCACCTAACATTGTGGACCCCAAAAATGAATGCTTGTATTGTAGACCCTAAACTGCAAAAGTTTTAATCCCCCAAAATTTTAACCCATGCAAATGAATGTATATACAGCAGTACAAAAAATGTAACATCAGGATTGTTATGCTTTATATTTCACCAATGTCAGTTTACTTCCATGTGTATGTTAGCTTATTTTCTCTTTGGTATTACAATCTATTTTTAATTGTGTCATTGTAGATTGGGTCAGATGGAATGAATTCATCTGTTCGAGAGGCTGCAAAGTTCCACACAGTTTCATTTAAATATGATCAGACGGCTGTGGTGGCAGCACTCAATATATCAGAGGTTTGTACATAACAGACACTTTAACCCTTAAAGTGTCAAAAAAGCAGACGACAAAAATTATGTCTGAAAGATTTCAAACAAATGTTTTCTCCGGGCTATATCATATTGAGAATTTAAAGACTAGAGAGCAGACAATGAAGATCCATATGAGACCGCACATGATGAGCCACCTCGTCAGGATCTACAAAGTTTGCAAATTAAAGTTTGGATTTTTTTGTGAGTGGTAAGGGAGAGTTTGAAAGAACTTGAAAGGTCAGGGGAAAGTCAGGGAATTTAAAATTAATGGTTACAGGAATCTTCTGAAAACATACTTACTATGCTCAATAGGAAAAGGTATACTTTCATACTTCCTGAAAAGATAATAGGAAAGAATTCACTCCCAGCATGGGCATCTTTTTAGCTCGCCCTAACGAAGTTCAGGAAGAGCTATTGCACTACCCCCAGCATTGGCGTTGGCGGCAGCGGCGGCGTTAGCAAAATGTTAAAGTTTTATGTTAAAGTTTTTTATGTGATGGGCAAGGTGCTGTCAGGCTAGCTATCCTGTCCCTGTGACAGGTCTTTTTTCTTAAAGAGTAACTCCCAATCATAAAATGATACCTTTAACAATGTTAGAGTAAAGATTACTAACATCTGTTGGATATACTGATATTTTGATTAGAGAAAAAAAAAATCATAATGTTAGAAAGGACATGATCATTTTAACCCTTTTTAGACTGGAAACCCATTTTGGGGACATATGCAAATAGTGTGAACCCAGTTTAGGCGGCACCTGATCAGGGTCTACACTGTTTGCCTACAGGAATTTCTGTGCAAAATACAATAAAAGTGAAAGCATTCACCAGTAAATGGAATCATGCAAATGATAAGGATGGACAACTGTCAAGTCCACAAGTCCAAAAAGGGTTAACTGTACTGCATGCAAGACATGTAATGGAAATCAAAGCTAGGAAGTCTTGTTTACGTATGATGAGACTTAACATGCTAAGTGTTTTATTCACAGATGGACAATACTACAGCTTGGCAGAGATTTCTCCCAACAGGACCCATAGCAATGTTACCTGTAAGTGACCAGTATTTTCTCCTCTGGGGATATCTACATATACTAAGGTTTTGTTAGTATATATACTCAGAGTCAATGAAAACGCACCAGTTTGGAACTTATGGCACTTTATGTTCGTTTAATGTTTGGTTTTATGTAATAGACAATTTGGTTAATCTTTATTTTCTTGTATTGAGAAAGAATGTTTGCAAATTAAATTTCGTTCATCAGTGGGTGCTATCAAGCGTGACGTCAATACTGACGTATTTGAAAACAGTCGATATCAAATGGCACATTTAAAGCGTAAGAACTCCATATTTCGTGCTCTGCCAGACTCTTGATTGCAAATGAATCATTTATTGGAAGGTCCCTTCACATAAAATCCACTTTTCCTCCATTGAATTATGACGCGGTTCGGCGAATAAGGGTGACGTTATCCATGTAACGTCATGCTCTGGCTGGGTAACGGTTGACGTTTGCCCCACAGAACTTCTGAAATTTTGTTTCTACTACTTATCTCAGCATTTTGGGTTTCAAAAAGTATCAAATTTACCTTTAGTTACTTTTGTCTGCTCTTGTTTGATGAACTGGACAAAAAAGTGACGTTCGAATCCAAATCACTTTGTTGCATTCGGTGGTCTGGACTTCTTTTCTATGGCGTTTTGATAGGGTATCTATACTCTAGCAAAATCCATCATTGAGGAATTGCCGCCATGTGAAATTATGGTAGAATTCCGTTTTTCTTGATTTCAGAGCTTATGTTACATCACACACTCACAGCGTACCTTCAGGCAGAATGACATCATGGGCGTAATAAAATAATTAGATATGATAACTATACCCTGTTGATAAAGTATGATCATTGAATTAAAGCAAAAATTTTTACATTTTAAGACTGGTGCGTTTTCATTGACGCTGAGTATATTTGGTGAAATTAGTTAAGAGACGCTGTTGTTCTTGAACTAGTGCTTTAGACGTAGTCTGTCAGTAATGAAACTTACTGTAAAAATTTCTGACAATTGGGACACCTAAATCTATTACTGTAATCATCCTAAAATTAAAACAGTTTGATTTTTCAATGCAGTAATGCATCCAAAAGATACAAATGGGTAAGCAAACAGGGTAGACCCTGATCTGACTGCTCCTTTTGGAGCAGTCTGATCTCGGTCTGCACTGTTTGCTCAGACCTATCTGCCCCATTACCTAGACTTTGTCGATATGTACGTTTCAGTGTTTTCTTAGAAGAAAGCTGTTGGCTTGGAGATTGAGGTTTGATGGTATGAAACCATGTCAGTCACAGGCACTTCCCAGGCCTGTCCATCATTTATTGAGTATACATCAGCAAATTATATCCATTCTTTCAGTAATGGCATTTTTATATATATTTTAAGTTGATATTTTATCTGTAGCAAGCTTAAAAAACAAAAAGAGCCTAGATTCATCTTACAAGATGGATTAAGATTTTTGGGACTGTTTTGGAAGGGAAAAACATCCTATAGCAGAATTGGTATATCAGACTAGTTCACCTATTTGGGATCATTTTGGAATGGACAAATTCCTTCTTATCTACAAGCAAGTATGGTATTTCAGTTCTCAAGAAGTGTGTGCAGTCTGGTTTGGACAACCGCATGTATTCAGTTATAAGATGGAAGTTTATTCTTCCAAACTTACCACAGATACATAAATCAGTCTTGTGTAATTCAGCAATCAAATTTTTTCTAACATAACAGTCCCAGGAGCGGCTGTAGTGTAGTGGATAACACTCCGGACTACCAATCCAGGGAGCGCAAGTTTGAACCCCCGCTTCTCCGGTCTTTCGGATGAGACTTTAAACCGAGGTCCCGTCTCCATATGACCTCGTTGTTGGTGGGACGTTAAACCCGAGTTCACTCACTACATAACAGTCCCAAAGATGTGGATCTGTCTTAAATAAATGGATCTAGATCTTTGAGATTGTTTTGGAAGGGAAACCCTTAGTCATATAACTAAATGAATAAATTTTATTTTAATATTTCAGTTATCGAACAGTGTATGTAGTCTGATCTGGACAACCACTACAGAGGGTGCTAAACATCTCATATCTCTCACAGAAGACAACTTTGTTGATGCTGTCAACGATGCCTTTGTAAGTCAGTTCCGGACTAAGATAAAGTTTTCTTTTGTGGTAATTCTGAGATAATAGAAACTTCAACCATTGGTTTGAGATGGTGAAGGTTTGTTGTGGCCTGAGGTTTATGACAGACACACAGTGGAGGTCATTAAATTGACCAAGGGCCATAATAAATGTTGAACACTGAAAAATAAATGGTTGAGTCTTAAATATTTAAGAATTATTACAAAATAAAACGTTAACACTTAATTGGAAGCAATCTCACAAGAAAGATGGCCCTGGGTACATATGTTTATGTGAATAATTTTGGTAAACAAGGATTAATGTGTCAGAATTTCTGTTTGGTCTTGATGAAAACATATGTTCTGACATCTTAATTGAATTACCTGGGTATGTCAGTTGTAATGAGTGGCCATAACATAACTTATTTACCTAATTTGGGTGCACCCAAAATTTTTATGCCCCAAAAGTTTCCTGAAGATAATAATCTGAATTTTTAAATAATGAGGCTTTAGGACACAAATTAAGTTTCACTTTGATCTCAAGAATGCATATCTTATGGTGAGGCAAATGGCTACATTTTCATGGAAGCACTACTCTGCCAGTGTTGTTTTTGCCTCCTTTTTCAGTTGGATCAACTGTTGCAGAGAATAATTTGCTTTCCTTTAAGAATAAACACCACTTTGACAAGGCTTTATCATGCAGGGAAGCAAACAAGAAGTCACAAAAAGTACTTATCAGCCTTCAGTGCTGTGCAAACTGAGCAGAGTCTTTTACGTTTTCACATTTTAGATTCCTCAGAGAAATGGAAAGATCCTGATCCAACTGAGGCTGATTTGAGTCTTTCCATTTTACACATGTCAGAAGGTTCCTTTGCATGTGATGCCATTCATATTATTACTATAATTTCAGTGGCATGAAAGAGAAATTAATCCACTAGCAGTACAAGTTGGTGATGTGTTACAGAATGTGATAAAGAGCATTGACTCTAGTAAGTAGTGAACTTTTCTCTCAAAAACAAAATTGAAATGTGAATAGTGATTCTGATTCTATGTAAAGTGAATCTCCAGTGAACACTTGTGTAATAGATTAAATTACTTGAGATCAAGATATTTATCAGTCAGATACATGTATAAGCCACTTTAATTCAAACATTAGATATAGCAAAGAGGTACATGGCTGAGTAGATATGCATGTGGTTAGAGACCTTCATGTTACTATAGTTAAAAGGAGTTGAAATACACAGAATTGTCAGGAAATGTTGCTTATAAAGGTAGCAGGTGTGTTTGAGGTATCAGCATTTTAGATAACAAGAGTCAGCTATGTTCCATATCTAAAGGTAAATTCCACATTTAGAAAAGCCTGTGTTAACCCTTAATGTGCCAAAAGGCAGATGACAAAATTTACGTCTGTAGAATTTCAAAAAATGTTTTGTCCAAGCGATACCATATTGAGAATTCAAACACTAGAGGGCAAACAGTGTAGATTCAGATGAGGTGGCTCATTATGAGCCACCTCATCTGGATCTACACTGTTTGCCAATTCAACAATTTTGATTTTTGACACTTTGAGGGTTAATAGATTTATACAAGAGAACTATAAAGAGTGGCTACTTTAAGAAAACAAGTTTATTTGCAGTATATTGTGGTATACAAGGGTGCAGGTGGCCAAGACAGGTTAATATTGGTAAACAGGCACACTGGTATGACTGTTAGTAGTATCAAGACTCAGTATTGAAAATAAAGTTTTCTTACTTTGCAACAATTTCAGGCAGTAGCACTGCACGACAGTTACCGCCAACAATAACAGGAGTACAACCGAACACCCGTGCTAGTTTCCCACTAGGTCTAACACATTCTTCAAACTATGTCAAACCCAGAATAGCCCTAATAGGGTAAGTATGCTGCAGTTTGTGCGTTTTGTCTCTAACTACTGTTGTTTTTTACTGCATTTGTTTAGGGAATGAACTTAATTTTTCTGAGGTTCATCAAAGTGTAAACTACATTGGGTCGTGTGCAAAGTGAATGAACCCTGAAGGGGTTCATGTAAACTTTGCTAGTGACTTAATGTAGTTCACATTAGGATAAACATCAGAAAAATTGAGTTGATTGCTTCTATTTACATAAGTTCCAATCCAAACCTTTATGAAAAATCTTATATAAGTGCTAAAATTTAAGCAGTAACACATTTACACACAGTTTTTCTGCTAACAGCGTAACAGGGTCAGTGATGTCTTGACGTCGCCAACATCTAATCAGGGGTGCGTTTGAATCAGAACCAGGATTCAGAATCTTGATTTCGTAATTGTAAACATTTTTCTGGCACTTTAAAAACACACATGTTTCTGGCACTTTAAAAACACTATGTTTCGATGTTGTGATTCAAATAGGATGCCAAGAAATATGCAGTTGATTCTGCTGCTGGTTTTAATTTTCTGAAATTGCAGACTTTAAGGAAGTCAATAGTGCTATACCGTTTATTTAGTAGACAACAATCTGAGTTCTGAATTATACACTCTCACCCAATGTGGCCATTTTGGATGCACTTGAATCACTTTGAAATATGAACAGGGCATGATTGACTTGTTTCAGTATCATGTTTCTGTTTTGCACAAATAAAACAAACAGAAGCATGAACTGGAATCCTGTTTCTGACAGGTAAATCAAACGAGCCCCTGATTGTAAAGAGTAATGGTTTATTTTGACCTTATTTAAATTCATGTGACATCGTGTGGCTCAGTGTAATTATCGGTATGTAAACTACATTACCTTCCAATGGTTTACTATCGAACTTTTCAGTAAATACACAAAGATTGTAAATATTTAATTACAAGACAGGATTTTTCCTGGTTGTGCACTTCTTTTCCGGACTTCTCTCCCAAGAAGCAGACATGGCACCATCAAATGTAAAAGAAACGTGTTCTAGCGTCTTTTGTTGACAATGACATTAGCAAGAGCCTCACACGCTCCACAGGAGTAATTGTTGCAAAATAAAACATGAAAATTTTCCATTGCTTCTATAGGCTTGCTGTGTTAGAATTAGTCCTTACAACTATAAAAGCTAGATGCTTTGAGCTCAGACATAATGAAACAAACTTTACGAATTGCAGGAACTCGGATATGCTATTATGGTACACCCATACATATGTAGTAGACTGTGCATATATTCAAAAGTGTAACTGCCCTTGCATCTAACTTAGCTAAAATTCATGATGTGAGTAGGACTTGCAGATAAAAGGTGAGATGACAGTGAAGTACTGAATACTGAAATTTTCTGTTACAGAGATGCTGCCCATAGGATGCACCCATTGGCAGGACAGGGTGTGAACCAGGGCTTTGGTGATGTGGCGAAACTGACAGAGGTGTTAGCAAAAGCAGTTTATGATGGTGGTGACTTGGGTAAACTTGAGTTAATATACTTTTATCATGCATCTGTTGCATTATTCCACCTGATAACAGGGATATGATAATTTTATGTGATTTCATGTATCTTTAAAGTGCACTTCTGCAAAGGATATCAGAAAGTGCCTTTTGAAATGATCTCTGAAGACAATTGGCTGCATACTGACATTGACTATAATGACTTTGTTTGTTTGGTCATCATGCAAACGCAATGTCAGCAAGTGTGGATAAAAGTGCATTTGCTTTTCATATGTTTGACACTGTTTACCCCTTAAAATCTTCTAATGCATGATAAATAGAAAACCATGTTAGTGTCTTTGAATTTCAAGTTTATCAGGCTGGACCAGAAACATCATAGGAATGGACCAGAAACCCATAGGAATGGCTCAGCAAGCTGGTTCTGGTCTTGCCTAAGCTGTTTCTTGTCTTGCCTGACAAACTTGGAATCAAATGGCATAAACAAGGTACTCTCTATGTACCAGTACTTCAGACTGAGTGGCACCATGCAAGAAAATATACTTTATTGTTAACATCAAGGTGCCGTATAGCCATAGCCTTCATTTTTTGTGCCTCTTGCTTCCTTAGGGTCTGTTCATGATGTGTGTAAACAGGTAAAGTTCTGATCAGTTTGAGCAGGTGTGCCATCTGGTCTTGGCTTTTGCTAGTGAGATTGTGTTAAGCATAATTTTTTTACCATCAAAGCTCATTTTCCTTAATTATCCATTAAAACTTATGATGGTTTCTTGCGTTAACAAGTATGTAAGAACAGATACTATCTCAAAATAATCATCAGATTCCCTGTATCCATTCATTTTTTCCTGCTATAAGGACTGGGCATGACAACTACTGCTACTGTGATGACAGTGGGATTGTATCATACACTTAATGCTATATGGTTCTATATATACACAGCTGTGACATAGCTTTAAACAAATGATCTACGACATGAGAAACCCCAGTCTGATCAGAGCCTTGAGTGTCTGCATGGTTGTAGCTTAGGCTCTTAGCTATCCTTTAGATGCTTAGTGAGGAGTCTGATCAGACTGGGTGGATTGTGACTCTCTGTTCGCTTTCCTGGATCATGAAGACTTTCTAAAATGATGTCTACAGTTGTAGGACAAAATTTTCTCTTAGAGAAATGAATTCTTTCCTTTAAGAGTTTACCCTATTGATGACAACCTTAACACTATAACTGTTGGATATTTAATTCAGGGGCCATATTCATATATCCACTTAAAGACAGGATTTCTGAACCCTCCGGTAGAGGATAAGCTACCTGTATGAGGCAGTAAGTGGGCGTGGCTTAGCTACTGTGCAAATTAGACCACTGTCCTGTTTTAGCCAATAAGAGCTGTCAATACTTTCACAGGTAAATACCCCAGCAAATCAACAGCCAATCAAATTAGAGATAAATTTACAGGAGCTACTGTAGATGTTTACCCTTTGGTGCTATTGGAAAACTGAGAATAGTTCTGTTCTGTTCTATTCTCGTATCGACGTTACCCAAGTGGCTCAAGGGTACGTAACCATAGTTGCACACACTTGGCGCTGTGTGTCCGTCCAAGAAACTGAGAATAGGTAGCTAATTTTGCCTTTTATAGTGCACTCCTGCCTTTAAGTTGTTGCTATGCTGTTGCTAAGGCTAAATTTCTTTGGAGGAGATTCCCTACAACTATGAAATTTGGTCTGGAGGAACAGTCTTTGTAAGACTGTAAGACTGTTCCTCCAGAGCAAATTTCATAGTTGTAGGGAATCTCCTCCAAAGAAATTTAGCCTTAGCAACAGCATAGTAACAACTTAAGTCGTTTTATGAATACGGCCCCAGATGTGTTATATTATGTAGGTTCTGTAAGTTACCTGAAGGAATACGAGACAGCAAGACAGCGTAAAGTGCTGCCAGTGATGGCGACAGTGGATGGCCTTCAGAGATTATACAGCACAGATTTTACACCCCTTGTCTTACTCAGAAGTATGGGACTACAGGCCACTAATGCAATGACATTTCTCAAGGTACATTTGTATTTTATATGGAAGTTTTGTGGCACAAGGTTTGCTGGTCACTGCAGTGCTTTTTAAGTTTTGATGCATTATTGTGGCCTTCATAGAGCCATGTCAGATTAGACTGAATTCTTTAAAGCAGAACATTTTGCAGAGCTTGATTAAAAAGCAGATTTTGCTTTATCATATGACGTCACTTTTATTCAGTAGATAACGTTATGTCGTAAAAATTGTAAACCACACCTGTAATAACACTTTGGGGTATACATGTAACGGCATTGACTACGTCCATGTCTTATTGAAGGCATTTAATCCCATTTTAATGGGTCGTATGTTAAATAGAATCTTAGACAAGTGGTCATTTCATATGAAATTTATGAAACGAGCCTTTACCAATGAAGTAAGATCATGTTGAGTTGGTCTTCAATGGCTCGAACTACCGATCGTTCAAACTTTTTTCGGTGGTCCCGGCGAGTTCGAGCCATCGAAGTTCGACTGTACTTGTATATTTTTTTTTAAATGAAATACAAATGAACATGTATTTGTAAAGAAATATTTGACATATGACTAATCAGCAAGTTACAAGAGTGGTTTCAAATTTATGTACAAATCTTTGGTGAGTTTCATAAATTTTATTCACGAAATGACCACAATGTTTTAAATGGGATTTCATTGCCTTAAAATTTGATATTAGTTCAATAGAAAAAATATAAAACCAGCTACCAGTGGTCATGATTTTTATGACATGACATAACTGCAGTGTCATATGATAAACATTCTAACAGTGCACCTACTGAGGCATTGGAAAATTACAGTCACATATTCTGCATTAACCCTTAAAGCGCCAAAAATTAAAATCGTTGAATTGGCAAACAGTGTAGATCCAGATGAGGTGGCTCATAATGAGCCACTTGAATTTACACTGTTTGCCCTCTAGTGTTCAAATTCTCAATATGATGTCACTTGGACGAGACATTTTTTGAAATTCTGCTGACGTAAATTTTGTTGTCACGATTTTCAAACATCTTCCCCTCTGAAACCACTGGGCCGACTGAAGCCAAATTTCATATGGAGTCTCAGCGGGATGGGGGAACGAAAGTTTGTACCCGGGGTCTGGGTCACATGACCAGGATGGCACCCATGCCCATATATGGTAAAAAACTTTCAAAAATCTTCTTCTCCAGAAAAGGCCTATGACCTTGAAACTTGGTATGTAGCTTTGGGCATGCGGGAAAACGCTTATATAGTGGATTTCTCAGAAACTATTTAAGTCTAAGATACAATATGTGGTATATATGGTCAACTAAATGACCAGAGGAAGATATTATGTCACTGAAGGTCAAATTTAAAGAGTAACTACACTTCAGGAACTGACTGAATCAGATCCCAAACCCTATCCCCAACCAAAGTCATTTTGTCGGTCTGTCCGTCATCAAGATTTTCAAACATCTTCTCTGAAACCACTGGGGAGATTGAAGCCAAATTTCATATGGTGTCTCAGTGGGATAGGGGAACTAAAGTTTATACCGGGGGGCTGGGCTATATGACCAAGATGGCCACCATGCCCATATATGGTAAAAACCCTTCAAAAATCTTCTTCTCTAGAACCAAAAGGCCTATGACCTTGAAACTTGGTATGTATACCCGGGGACAGGGTCACATGACCAAGATGGCCGCCATGCCCATATATGGTAAAAACCCTTCAAAAATCTTCTTCTCCAGAACCAAAAGGCCTATGACCTTGAAACTTGGTATGTGGCATGCTGGCCCATCATAGTTTATACAAATCATGACCATGCGTTGACCTTGAATTAAATTACGACATGGTCAACTTTGGTACGTTAGGCTTTTATATGGGAAAACGCTTATACAGTGGATTTCTCCGAAACTATTTAAGTCTAAGGTACAATACATGGTATATATGGTCAACTAAATGACCAGATGAAGATATTATGTCACTGAAGGTCAAGGTCATTTTGTCGGTCTGTCCGTCATCAAGATTTTCAAAACATCTACTCCTCTGAAACCACTGGTCTGATTGAAGCAAAATTTCATATGGAGTCTAAGTGTGATCAGGGAATAAAAGTTTGTTCTCAGGGTCTTGACCAAGATGGCCGCCATGCCCGTATATGGTAAAAACCCTTCAAAATCTTCTTCTCCAGAACCAAAAGGTGTATGACCTTGAAACTTGGTATGTAGCTTTGGGCACTCAAGCCCATCATAGTTTATACAAATGATCGTGCGTTGACCTTGACCTAATTTATGACACTGTCAACTTTGGTACATTATGTAGTCTTTTTTATGGGAAAATGCTTAAACAGTGGATTTTTCAGAAACTATTTAAGTCTAAGGTGCAATATTTGGTATATATGGTTGACTAAATGACCAGATGAAGATATTTTGTCGTTAAAGGTCAAGGTCATTCTTTGACTTTTGTACAAGGTCATTGAGATTCTGTCACCCGTCAACATTTTCAAACATCTTCTCAGAGGCCACTAAGGTCAATTGGAGCCATATTTCATATAGAGCTTCACTGGTTTAAAGGAACCATAGTTTGTTCAGATGGTCTTGGTCACTTGACCAAGATGGCCACCATGCCCATATATGGTAAAAACTCTTCAAAAGTCTTTTTCTCAAGAACCGCAAGGCCTATAACCTTGAAACTTGGTACCGGTATGTAGCATTGGGCACTCAGGCCCATCATAGTTTATACAAATGATTACTGTATTTCATATGGAGCTGTAATACTGGGTCAAAGGAATCAAAGTTTGTTCAGATGGTCATGGTGGTATGAACATGGTGGCCGCCACACCCATTTATGATAAAAACCCTTCAGAAATCTTTGTCCAGAAGCAAAGGCCCAGTGACCTTGTGGCTTGGTATATAGAATTGGGACTCAACATTAATCCCCAAGGGAGGGGGCCCCTGCCCTGGTGCTATATACATGTATAAAAGCATGAAAATATATACCAGGACCAAGTGTCAGGTGAGCTACAGGACCATTGGTCCTCTGGTTTTTCAAACTTAGGAATTTTTCAAGAAATGGCTACTACAGGATGACAAGTTTGTAAAAATCCATTCCTTCGGCAGTTTTTGAGCAATCAATTTGCAACTGTGTATAGGTATTACAGACATACTGTAGATGTGCACCTGCCTCTTTGAAAAAGAAACCAATAATCATTTTTGACAAAATTATGCCTTTCTAAACTTTGAGAAATTTCTCGGGGGAAATGGATAATAGTGTACAGAATGACAAGTTGGTAAAATTAATTACTGCCAAAGTTTTCAGCTATCAATTTGGGACCTTTTACAGTGTTATTGACATCCTGTAGATATGCAATGTGCTTTTCATAAAAGGAAAAATTCATTTTGACAAAATTATGGCATTTCTGTTATTTGAAACATAGAATATTTATGGGGTTTGGCTAATTGAAAATATGCATTTGGTTTTTATTTCTTTTTTGGAGAGCGAGAAATTAGTGAAAGGGGAGGATGAGGGGGAAGAGGGGACAGGCATAGCATGGGGGCATTACAGACACAATTTCATATTATTTTGAGAAAAACAAATATGTAAATTGTCCACTTTTCTTTTTTGCAGGAGAAAATAGTAAAAGAGGCATCAATATAGGTTTTCAACATGGATGAGGGTTATTCATCCAGAAAGGACAAGTGTTACCATAAGACTATAGGCTTTTAAATCTACCAGCCACCTTGATCAAGCAGCATGGACAAGAATGGACAAATGTCAAGACTGGTTGCCTTACAAACCTATAAGGGACAGTGGAAGAAAGTCAGACATTTTACAAGGGTGCATATTTTATAGGACAGCCTGCAAATCTGCTCAAAGTGTGCACAGATACTGATATTTGGAATCAACTTTCCCAGCAGGACACATGGTTTTGACATTGCGATGCTCAGTCAGTATTGATTCAAGGTTGTTTTAATGCTTTGTGCCCACTGGGTTGCTTTTGTTGTGTGTGCTTTTGTCCCCTGCTTTTTCAAAGAAAAGCGAGGGGACATAGTATGTGACTACGTGGTTCCGTACTTCCGAAGCTCTATTCCCTTTAACAGTAGGTACCTTGTGAGCGCAACTTATAGTTTTTCATGAATCATTCTGAAACTTTGCTTGCTAGTTATATAAAGCTGGTAAACAGTGCAGACCCATGGCTGAGCAAACAGTGCAGATCCAGATCAGACTGCTCCTAGATAAATAAAATACATATGTCTCTTAATTTATTGCAAATAAATGGTTTTTGTTATCCCCTGCCGAAGGCGGAGGGATATAGTTTTCTCCATGTCCATCCGTCTGTCCGTCCTTCCATCCTTTCATCCCAAGCCAAAACTAAGTAACCACTGGATGGAATTTCATGAAACTTAAAATATATATCACTATAATGCACTGATGCATGTGAGGTTTCGTCAAACTGGCTTCAGTAGTGCATGAGTTATTGCCCTTTAATTGACCCAAAATTAATAAAATGAGCCATAACGAAGTAACCAATTATCAAAACTTCATGAAACTTAAAATTAAATATGTACCACCATAATGCGGCTTTGTGCATAAAGTTTCGTCACAGTGGCGGCAGTAGTGCATGAGTTATTGCCCTTGAATCAATTAAGGATTGACAAATTCAGCCATAACTAAGTAACCACTGGATGGAATTTCATAAAACTTAAAATAAATATATATCATTATAAAGTCCTGATGCACGTGAGGTTTCCTCAAACTGCCTTCAGTAGTGCATGAGTTATTGCCCTTTAATTGACCTAAAATTAATAAATGAGCCATATCTAATTAACCTATTATCAAAACTTCATGAACTTTAAAACTAAATATGTATCACTTTATGCATAAAGTTTCATCAGAATGGCATCAGTAGTGCATGAGTTATTGCCCTTGAAAAAAGATTGACAAATTCAGCCATAATAAGTATTCTATGAAAATTATACTAAATATGTATCACCATAACACATTGGTGCATCTTACGTTTTGTCAAAATTGCTTCAGTAAGCAATGAGCTATTGCCTTTGAATTTGCTTAAAATCAACATTAAGACATAACTAACCAATGAATGGAATTTCATGAAACTTAAAATAATTATGTATTGTCATGACACAGCAGTGCACATTAAGTTTTGTCATAATTGCTTCAGTAGTGCATGATTTAATGCCCTTAAATTGATTTAAAATCCTGAAATTATTAACTAAGATACCTATGAACAAAATTTCTTGAAACTGAAATAAAAATGTATCATCATAGTGCAGTGATGCTGAGGCAAGCATTTAAGAAGAACAGCTTCAGCTTATGCCTCACTTATCCCAGTTATTGCCCTTGATTTTATTCACAATCCACAAGTTCAGCCGTAACTAATTAACCAGTGAACAAAATTTTATGAAACTTAAAACATAATCGAATCAGGGCCACTTTGGCTTGGGATATAAATTCACCGAATTTGCTTGTTGTATTGACTATTGCTTGTTTAAAATTATGGCTATTGATATTTTGTGGAACAGAATGGAATGGAACAGAGAAATTATACAGAATAATGTAAAAGATTGACAACGGAGGTTATCAATATGTTTTATTCCGTAAAATAATATGCAAATTTAACAACCAAATTTATTTTAATAATACAGTAGAACTTTGATGGCTTGTACAGGCTTGGGACCATGAAAATTAGTTCCATCCAAAGGTAGTTCTAGCCATTCAGGGCTAGTTTCTATACACACTGACCTCTAGGGACCCAAGAACAAGTTCTAAGCAAGCCATCAGGGTTCGAGTCATTGAATTTCTACCGTAATTGCAAATTTAAAAAGGGGGAGGAGGTGGCAAGGAGCTGTTTGACTAAATACCTATAGCCAAAATTATTATGTAAAATGTTAACTGAAAATAAAGATCCTAATTTTAGTGGTTGTCATTGTTTTTGTTGTACCTGCTTTAGCACGGTGCTATATAGGAGTGCCTTTGTCCATCCACAAAAATAGTGTTAGCCCTAGCTTAAAAGTCCATTTCTCTCGAACTTTGACAACTACAATCATCAAACCAGGCATAACATTTCTTCTTAGAATGGTCTCCAAGGTTGTTGCTCCTATTTTGACCCTTGACCTATATTTCATGTTCTGCTTACTATGTAAGAGTTTACATCCAAAATTACATCAACTCAACTACCTACAACCATGAAACTTGGCATAAAGTTTCTTCTTAGAATATCAAGGGTTGTTGCACTTATTTCGACCCTTGACCTATATTTCATGCTCTGCTTTGTAATATTTTTTCTTGCACACCAGACAAGAATGTCCAGGACTTTTCACCTGTTCTTACTGTTCTTATCTTGCCCATGACCAGAATAAAATTAAGCAAATGTCATGGGCAGCCAATACATTGGATTTATAGGTCACATCATCCAGTGACCCTTTTACAGACAATGACATAATGAAAATGGCAAAATGACATCAGTTTTTGCAAGCCAAGCATTGATGTAAAAAACGTAAAAAGGTGGTTTCTTTTGAAAAAGGAAACCTGGGAGACGATGTTTATAAGCTAATTAGCTTGTTATCGAATCCTTTCATATTCATGTATGAGTTGATTGTGTATGTTTATATGTTGAATTAAAATACTGTTTAAACTAAAAAGGAAACCTATCAATTGCTAAAATTGTGCAGTTTAAAATCAAAAGTTGTAAATTGAAAGGTATGCCAAAAAAAAATAAAAAAATTATCACCGGTGTGATGTGCGAGTAAAAAAATCCCTCACAAGGGCCACTGTACAGCATCAGTTGGCAAACCTTGACAGGATTTTCTACCTGCACCTCGCACCCATCATAGATTTATTACCGAAAACACAATGCCCAACCTACCATTAAAGTCCATTTCTCTTAAACTTTACTCAACCGAATTAGGAATGCAAAACTTGATTTATTCAATATTCCACAGCTCATGTCAACAGGGATTAATGTTAACTATCCCAGAAATTCAGTTTTGTTGACGAAATGGTTCATGCTTGAGAGAGTACTAGCTGGAGCTACCCATTTTCAAAAGTCTCAAAAAGGTGTAGAACTATGGCGAGACAGAATGTACGAGTTCCATCCAGCATCGGGTCTAAGATTATCTATGGTGCCCCAGGTGCATCAAACTCTTTTTACAAGTCTAAAATCATTGATGGGTGGTAATGGAAATGTTTGGCTTCCAAACACACTTCCATAAGCATGCAACATTTCAAGGCCCATGGCAGACATATCCCTAATTGAGACTTTTAAAAATCAGGTAGTTCTAGGTATTGCTCTCTCAAGCTTGAACCATTTTATCAACAGAACTGAATTTCTGGGACAGTAAACACCAACCCCTGTTGACCTAAGAAAAACAAGAGGGCCAAGAGGCCCTGAATCGCTCACCTGACCAAAAAGGCTAAAGGTCAAACAAGGGTCATCATTTAACAAACCTGATAGTTTGCAACCACTTCCAAATGGTTTTGAAGAAGATTTTTGAATATTTTTCTATGTATTGCTATGGTTCAAACCCTGGACCCCCTGGGGCTGGGCCATTTTGGACCCTGTGGCCATCATTTGAATAATTTTGGTAAAGGACCACAAGGCAATGCTACATACTAAATTTCAAGCATCTGAGCCAAGTGGTTCTGAAGAAGATTTTTGAATATTTTTCTATGTATTTCTATGGTTCAAACCCAAGACCCCCTAGGGGGTGAGCATATTAGACCCTGGGGTCATCATTTGAACAAACTTGGTAAAAGACTACTAGGCAAAGCTACATACCAAATTTCAAGCATCTGAGCCTTGCAGTTCTGAAGTAGATGATTTTTTAATATTTTTCTATGTATTTCTATGGTTCAAACCTGGGACTCCCTGCCCCGGGGCCATTTTGGACCCTGGGGCCACCATTTGAACAAACTTGATAGAGGGCCACTAGGCAATGTAACATACCAAATTTCAAGCATCTGAGGCAAGCAGTTCTGGAGAAGAAGATTTTTAAGTATTTTTTAGTTTCGAACCAAAGACCCCTGCCCCAGAGCCATTTTGGACCCTGGGGCCACCATTTGAATAAACTTAGTAGAGAAACATTAGACAATGTAACATACCAAATTTCAAGCATCTGAGGCAAGCAGTTCTGGAGAAGAAGATTTTTAAGTATTTTTTAGTTTCGAACCAAAGACCCCTGCCCCAGAGCCATTTTGGACCCTGGGGCCACCATTTGAATAAACTTAGTAGAGAAACATTAGGCAATGTTCCATACCAAATTTCAAGCATCTGAGCCAAGCAGTTCTGGAGGAGAAGATTTTTAAGTATTTTTTAGTTTCGAACCCAAGATTCCCTGCCTCAGGGCCATTTTGGAACCGGGGGCCACCATTTGAATAAACTTGGTAGAGGAACACTAGACAATGCTTCATACCAAATTTCAAGCCTCTGAGCCAAGCAGTTCTGGAGAAGAAGATTTTTAAGTATCTTTTAGTTTTGAACCCAAGACCCCCTGCCCCAGGGCCATTTTGGACCCTGGGGCCACCATTTGAACAAACTTGGTAGAGGACCACTAGGCAATGCTTCATACCAAATTTCAAGCCTCTGAGCCAAGCAGTTCTGGAGAAGAAGATTTTTAAGTATCTTTTAGTTTCGAACCCAAGACCCCCTGCCCCAGGGCCATTTTGGACCCTGGGGCCACCATTTGAACAAACTTGGTAGAGGACCACTAGGCAATGCTTCATACCAAATTTCAAGCATCTGAGCCAAGCAGTTCTGGAGAAGAAGATTTTTAAGTATCTTTTAGTTACGAACCCAAGACCCCCTGCCCCAGGGCCATTTTGGACCCTGGGGCCACCATTTGAACAAACTTGGTAGAGGACCACTAGGCAATGCTTCGTACTAAATATCAAAGCCCTAGGCCTAGCGGTTTCAGAGAAGATGTCATTTAAAGCAAATTGTTGACGACGCACGACGGACAACGGACGACGGACACTGGGTGATCACAATAGCTCACCCTGAGCCTATGGCTCAGGTGAGCTAAAAATGATAAAGGTCCATAACTTTATAAAAAATTAAGGCAATAGAAACTTCAAAATCACATGCACATCTTCAGATCATGACGAAACTTTCTGCACAACTTCAGGTCAATCTAATATAAGATGTGGCAGGAGTTGTGGGGACAAGGTCCAAGTCAGCAAGGGCCGTAACTCCATCAAAAATGGCTGAAACAAAGATCTAAAACCACATGCACATCTTCATATCATAAGAATACAATATGTAAAATTTCAAATCAATGGAAGACGTAGGAGGAGTTGCAGGGACAAGATTTCGGTCAGAGTCAGCAAGGGCCGTAACTCCAACAACCAGAGGACCCATGGTCCTATATCGCTCACCTGAGCACTGAGGTTATGTTGAAAAAAACTTTAAGTTGTCACAACAACAAAACCACAAGCACAACAGCAATAAAACACACCATTTATGTAGGAGTAGGAGATAATATCATAAACATTTATGCAAATAAGATTCCGCTTTATCCCCCTTTATGGCTTCTGAGAAGAAGATTTTGGCAAAAAAAAAAAAAAATGAAAATGAAAATATGGCCTTTCTGTTGCAATGGCAACCAATCAAAATCAGGGATTTAGGCAAAATTCATATGGCTGGTAGAGGACTACTCCAGGAACATTTTGTAAAGCTTTTGTCAAAATATCTGCAGTAACACAGAAACAAATGCAGTATTTCCAATTTCCCCATTGTCAGTCTATGGAAACTCTAAGTTGCCATAGCAACAAATTCACATGAGCAAAGGTAAAATAAAACACAATTTAGGTAGAGGCTAATGTCATTAACATGTATGCAAAGTATCAGCTTCATCCCTCTTTTAAGGCTTCTGAGGATAAGATTTTGTAATGTTTCAAAAAATTTTCCCTTTATTTTGCCATGGCAACCAATCAAATTCAGCAATTTGGACAAAACTCATAGGAATCATAGAGGACTACTCAAGGAACATTTTCATAGAAAAAAAATCTAAATAACTGGTGTGAGACAGCAAAAATTGCCAATTTCACTTTCCCCATTATAAGTCAATGGAAACTATAAGTTGCCATAGCAACCAAAGTTCTGATGGGATTCGAAGAAAAAACATAATTTATGTAGAGGCTAATGTCATTTACATGTATGCAAAGTATCAGCTTCATACCCCTTATGCCTCCTGAGGAGAAGATTTTTGAATATGTTTTTCTAAAATTTAGTCTATATATTGTCATGGCAACCAATCAAATTCAGCGATTTGGTCAAAATTCAAATGAATCGTAGAGGACTACTCAAGAAACATTTCTGTAGAAAAAAAATCCAAATAACTGCAGTGAGATAGCAAAAAATTGCCAATTTCCATTTTTCCCATCATAAGTCAATGGAAATTATGTTGCCATAGCAACCAAACTGCTGGAGCAATTGCCATGACAAACAGTTATTTTATAGAGGCTAGTACTTAGATCATTTCTGTACAGTTTGGGCTTTATTGGCCATAGAGTTTCTGCGGAGATGAGTTTTTTAATATTTTTCTATTTTTAACTATTCGGTTGCAATGGCAACCAGCCTAATTGTGCAATTTGCCGTAATCTAATACAGCTGGTTGGGGACTACTCAAGGGACATTTCTATGTAAGTTTTGTTAAAATATCTGTAGTGACATAGCAATAAATGCAAATTTTCCATTTTGCCATTATGTCAATGGCAACTTTAATTTCCCATAGCAACCAAACTGCTAAAGCAATTGCCAAGAAAAGCAGTACTTTTATAGAGGCTAGTAGCAAGATCCCTTCTGTGAAGTTTGAGCTTTATTGGTTGCATAGTTTCTGAGGAGATGATTTTTTAATATTTTTTCTATTTTTAACCTTTCGGTTGCCATGGCACCCAGCCAAATTGTGCAATTTATATAAAATTTCATGTGGTTGATGGAGGACTACTCAAGGAACATTTCTATAAAAGTTTTGTCAAAATATCTGCAGTGACATGGCAATAAATGCAAATTTTCTATTTTGCCATTATAAGTCAATGGCAACTTTAAGTTCCCATAGCAACCAAACTGCTAAAGCAATTGCCAAGAAAAACAGTACTTTTATAGAGGCTAGTACCAAGATCCTTTCTGTGAAGTTTGAGCTTTATTGGTTGCATAGTTTCTGAGATGATATTTGAATATTTTTTCTTTAACCTTTCGGTTGCCATGGCAACCAGCCAAATTGTGCAATTTATATAAATTTCAAGTGGTTGATGGAGGACTACTCAAGGAACATTTCTATAAGAGTTTTGTCAAAATATCTGCAGTGACATAGCAATAAATGCAAATTTTCAATTTTTCCGATACAAGTCAATGGCAACTTTAAGTGCCATAGCAACCAAAGTTTCAAAGCGATTTGGATAAAAAAACAGTATTATTGGTTCCCCCTGCCTATAGATGCTACATATGAAATTTGGTAACAATGGGCCTTGTAGTTTCACAGGAGATGTCGTTTGAAAATGTTGACGGACGGACACATGGACGACGGATGCCTGCCTATACTATAAGCTCACCTGGGAGCCTTCGGCTCAGGTGAGCTAAAAATGTCCGAAACAAATATCGAAAACCACATGCACATCTTCATATCATAAGAATACAATTTGTAAAATTTCAAATCAATCCGATGAAAGACATAGGAGCTGAGGGAACAAGATTTCGGACTGACACATGGACAGACGAGGGTCATTTCTATAGCCCCCCTCCGCCTATGTCGGGTGACAATAAAACTGAAAATGATCTGCACATGACATGAATTATGGAATATTGTAAACATTAGGTGTTGTGTTTTTAATTCGGTTGAGTATATTACACTTGCAGTTGTCAAACTTGGCATTACTTTTAGCTTAGAATGATCTCAGGGGTTGTTGCCCTCATTTTTAGACCAAACTACAAAACATACTGAATAAAGTGGGGAACTGCTGAGTGCATAATTTATAGCAGGGTACAAGTGGTAGCTTTCCAGGCATAGAAAGAGTCATATAAACAGTCACATTAAATAAGCTGCTTGACATGTTGGCCAAAAACTGACTCAAAACAGTCTGTGAATCTTAGTAGTTACTGCCTTCATTTTATGCATATTTGGCCGCAGCAAAATTTGGCTGTTTTTTGGTGGAATTTTGTCTTGGCAGATTTGTGATTTCTGAAAAGTATGTGATTTCTCCCGACATCATATGAGCCACCCTCTGAGTCTATAAACAATTAAGTTGATGATAAATTATAGTTCGAGAAATCACACTTTTCTATTATGTGAATTTGAGCTAGCATCCCATTTATAATTCAAGGGGAGCATGGAATACACTGTATGCCATGCTCCCCTCGAATTATAAGCGAGATGACACTGTAGATCTGTTACAATAGCAACTATTGAATTACCAACTGTTGTACTTAGTACTTTGGCAGAATGATGTCTCAATGACATCACTTATGAAATCAATGTGAACTTTCAGTTGCTACGGTGATATATGAAGTCGTTGGTTTCGGAGCATGGCAAACAGTATCAGTTTCTCAAACAAATAATTATTCTAAAGTCATTTAACTCTGTGTTTATAGAGAATTCAGTTATTGCAGTCATTTCTAGTATCGTGTTAGTTTTGCCTAACAACTGATTTTATTGCTTTGACTTTGGTATTAATTTGTATGGCATTTTCTTTTCTCCAGCTTGTTGCTTGTTTGGGATCTTTTGTAGTAATATATACTCAACAGCAAAAGAAACGCATATTTTATAGTGTCTTGTTTTGCCTCCTTAAATGTAATGATATTTTACTTTTAACTTAATACTGGGATTTGCATAAACCTGGCCATAAGTTCTGCAGCATTTCTTGTCACAGTGCAATTCTTCGAAAAAAATATGAAGATTTTTGTCAAAAAGGCAAAAAATCACAAAATTCTGGCTCACAGTGGCAAAAAATAAATTATCAATACGAATTTTGCTGCACGTGAGGTCAGCATGATGTAACCACTTGGAAAACGATATAAAACTTTTAAAAAATTGATTCTTATACAGTTAAATTGCACCTGCAAAACTCTGCATGTTTCCAAAGTTTTTCGAAGTGTTTAAAAATCGTCAGACTCAGCAAATAAATAGAAAAATCTGGTAATTTGGGATTCAAAATGAGTAAGGCTATGGGTAAAGAACCCATTTAAAACAAATTTTGGTTTGAAATGAGCACGTATTTTGCTCACTTCCGGTTTGAGTTACGAAATTTAAAAGCCTATAAAAATGTTGTTCTGGAAAAATCTTGTCTTCCGATTCGCTTACCATACACTGCCCTTTATGATAAACATGCTATATGATTTTCATTCAATTTTGCCCAGTGATATCAAGGATCCAGCGCCCAAAAGTTCAATCTATGGTTGCATTATTTGGAAGGCGTACAGAGTTACTTCCCTTTGTTACATACTCCATTTGATTGTGACCACTTGCCCTTTTATTTAACTCAAATTGGAAACGGATTCCAATTCGGTTTGCTGAAAAATCCACAAAATTTTTTTTTGCTATCGCAAAACTTGCCTATTTTACGGGTTTTGCAAAAAGGGGCATAACTTTGTTTGTAACAAGTAACCAATGCTGAAAATTCTTGATGATGTTTCTGATACATTGTAGCATCCTAGATAGAGAGGGCATCAGTTTGGGAGCCAGGCACAACTCAGTTCAGGACACTGATTTAATTGATCAGTATTTGTGAATTTTGAGATTGACCCCTTGTTTGTTTACGCCTTCGTTACGCACGAATAAACAAATAAAATTTTAATAAGTTTGCGACGAAGTGTACTCCATGCATTGATAATGTATTCTCTGTTTTGCCAATTTCAGCAGATTTTTATTTTGATATAAAAATACAAAGAGAAAAATATGCGTTATTTTTGCTTTTGAGTATATGTGATGTTTTGGCTTTGATATTATGGTAGAGAGAATACATTGTATTATGCCCAACGTTGTTTTTTCTTTTCTTTAATGATCATCACTAAATGGGCAGCATTTTAATTTGGCAATTTTTCTACTTTCCCACCAAAATAGTGTCTGCCAAATGTTCAACAGTATGTATTCCTCACTCCAACAAAGCTTTGGTTGTGATCAGGCCCCGAGGTTATAAAACTTGAGTACATTCTCAAGCTCAAAATAAAGCACACTGATTGGCTGCTTCCGAGCACGTGCTCGGGCTTCCGAGCACGTGCTTGGAAGCAGCCAATCAGTGTGCTTTATTTTGAGTTTGAGATTATACTCAAGTTTTATAACCTCAGACCCAGATTACATGGATGCACATGCTTGTTTGAACTTCGATGTATGGTTGCATACACCTTCAGCATCCCTTTTTGGAGGTTAGATTATGGGATAGAATAGATGCTTATGGAATTGTTTCTATTTCTTGTGAATTCAGATCAACCCAAGGTTGGAAGGCACATGCAAGAGCTGACAGGTGAATATTTGCCTTGTGCTGAATCATTTCATATTAGGCGAAAATCATTTAAACACATACGTGGGCAGATGCAAGCTTTCGGCAGCGGCGTTTCATGTAACAAATGTTCCCCAGGTGACTCAATGGAACGATGCAAGCTTTCAATTAAAACTAGGCTCTATATCAGCAATATTATGCTTACAGCCCTGTTTGGTAAAATCACAATTGGGGGTGGTGTAATTTCCAGCCCTAGTCTAGTAACTTTTGTTTTACAGAAAAATATTCTTTAACTGCGAAAGTGGGATTTCACCAAGTTCTCATGGTATAGGTATTAGATGCTTTCTTTTGTAGGTTAACCCCCGTACTTTATCAGCCAGTCTCAAAGCCACAACTCGATGGAAGGTTTAGTTTTTAGGGAGTGTATCTTGTTATATAAAAAAGTATGGCATGCAGAAGTCATCTGATCTGCAGCATGGTATGTATACTGAACATCAAAAGCAATACATACAATGTATACGCCCAATTTCTTTGAAGATATAGGTATGTGCTCTTATTTAGACATTTTGAGATACTTTATGATATTCCGACAGAATGAGCACCTTAACGCACCGATATTCCATAAACCTTAGAGACCAGGGCCCAGTTGTTCAAAACTAACGACGGCGTTAGTTAACGTTTCGTTAAAATTTCAAATGTTAAAATCTCAAATACACCAATATTTTTTGTTGAAAAAATGTGAGCAGCTTTTGCATTGCAAAAGCTTCACATTTTTGCAACAAAAAATATCAGTACATTTAGTTATAAAGTCATAAAACACTTAACGAGTTTTCCTCTTAACGAGCTCGTTAGGCTAACGATGCTTTGAACAACTGGGCCCAGAACGCTTGGTTTTGTGATGGGGAAAAACTTAAAGTTACCATACTTTCAGAAGCTGAATTTTTAATTCCATAAAATGCTCAGCCAATTGTTTTCTCTAGACATAATGTCCGCAGCAAGGGTAAGAAACAGCGAAAAAATCAAAACAATCTAGCCTTGTGTTTTAGAGAAACAATCAGGTGAAAGTTGGCAGTAGAAACAGTAACACTGGCCTACCATTGGATTTCCCATAAGACCTTTTAACACTTTGCATTTCTTGAAAAGAGACCATTCATACGAAGAGGTTAAATGAGGTGGCAAGAGTAAAATAATAATTGCAAAGAAATGTTTCATAGCACTGCAGAACTTTTGGTGTTATTGGACTTCCCAATTTGTTATTTGTTTAATTGTAAGGGAGATAATTTGACAAGTGTTCAACTTCAAACTGCTGTAATATTCCTAAGAGGAATACCAAAGTAATACAAGGATTCCGCGGAATGCGGTGTCTCGCCTGTCAGGGCTTTGTATGCAACTGACCTAAACGCAAAAACCCGATGAAAGTTTACGCCGCCGCCGCCGACACCGGAAAAGCAATACCTATGTCTTGCTTCTGCTTCACAGGCGAGACAAAAACCAACCGTTCTTTCATAACCACACAGTATAGTCGTGTTTTGGAAACAAATTGTTACACTTCCAAAGGTAAGACAACTCTTACAACTTTGAATGTTTCACGATAAAATAAATTGAGATAACTCTTGAAACAAGATTTAATTTTGCAAAAAGCTAAGTTAATATTGTTGGCAGACGTCAGTACTATTTTCTGCTGTGTGCGATTTAAAACCATACTTAAAATCAGCTTACAGAAGAAAACTGAACCTTAACTTGTAGGTGTTTCTTTTGACGTTCAGTATATATTTAACACGCTTCCCTGTTCAATACTGTAAATGAAGAGAATATGTAACTGCCATTCCCAGTCTTGCAAGCCAAGGGGGGTATTTACGGGTATAACACACATTTCCACCAGTTTTTCAAATGCAGACCACTCATGAAATTTCCTGTTTGCTTCCAAGGGCTATGAAACCCAATGAATTAGCTCCCATGGGAGCAGAGATGCATAATGGCAGCGTTGCTTCCTGTAAAGGTGCATCCATTCAACTGAGCTTTCTTTCTGTGGAAACTGTTAAATCATTGTGCAAGCAATACAATCTTTTCACAACAATGGAAGGTGATGTATGCACAATTCATTCTTTGGTCAACTAATACAGCTTTCTCAGCCACATCCACAATGTCACTCAAGGTTACCTGATAGTGTAGGACTGACCAATGCAACAACTTAGCATGTGACAGTCCCACAAACAAAATTCCGAGTCTGTGTGTTGCCAAAGTTAATGAAGAGATGCATACTTGAGCCACGACACGAGAAAACCAACAAAGTGGTTGTGCGCCCAGCGCACTCAGATCAGCCTGGGCGTCCGCCCAGTCTGATCAGTCTTCGTTGTCCGCATGAAGGAAGCTTAGACCCTTAGCTACCCTTGAAGCGCTTAGCCAAGTCTGATCAGACCTGGCAGACGCTCAGGCTTATCTGAGGCTGTGCTGGGCCCACAACCACATTGTTGGTTATCTCGTGTTGCGGCTTGTTTTAATGTGGCTTCAGAAAGGTGAATCGAGGATGAACGTGTAAGTATACTATTTAGGCACACGGCTATTGGTGAGCGAGTGAACTCGGGGTTTAACGTCCCACCACCACCGAGGTCATATGGAGACCGGACCTCGATTTTAAGTCTCATCCGAAAGACCGGAGAAGTGGGGGATCGATCTTGGGATCCCTGGATTGATAGTCCGGAGTGTTATCCACTACACTACAGCCGCTCCTATGGCTATTGTTATTTTGTGGAACAGAACATATTTTTACAGAATAATTATGATGACAAGGGACGTTGTCATTGCGCTTTGTTCTGTAAAAATATGCAAACTTAGCTACCCATTTAATTACGATAATCAGTAATTATTAGGAGGGTGCGGGGGAGGATGGTAGCCGTTCTGTTCCGCAAAATACCAATAGCCTAGCACACTAAGCATTTCCACCAGTTTTATCAAATACAGACCACTTTAGAATTTGATTCTACGTGCAATGAACCCTTTCCAAATGTGTTCTCATTAAATTTGCTCCCATGAAAGCAAATTCTTTCCTACATTCCGCTTCGTTTGAAACGGGATGCATAACAGTATCATTGCTTACGGAGGAGCATACATTTAACTTTCTGGTTAAGCCACTGCCGAAACTGTTTTTTTTTTCACAGGACAATGGAGTGTTGTATGCACAACTTATTTTGTTGACTATTAGCATTTTGTGGAACGAAACTGCTACTAGTCTCTTCCTCCCCACCCACCCTCCTGGTTTCTTAAATTAGTAAAAAAAAAAATCTTTCAGTGATAGTGTCCTAATTACCAATTTTTGGCAAGATAATTTAACACCCAAGGAGGTCGGGTCTGTGGGTGTGTATGCGGTAGGCGCGGCTAGTAGCCAGTCTGTTCCACAAAATACAAATAGCCCATACAACTCAAACCCGAAAGTGGTCTTACTAATCATTTCCCCCCATGGGAGCAAATTTATCCCATATTGAGCTCCATTTGAAATGGTATGCATAATAGATGGCAGCGTTGCTTCCCCTTTGGTGCATCCATTCAAGCTTTCTGGCCGAATGTGTGATAAAATACCTATTGAGATGTAAAGCGCGGTGGCTCAGTGGTTAGTGGATGTGAGACTGAAGCCAGGTCGTGGGTTTGATGCTTGCCCAGGGTGAAATCTCCCTATGTCCGAACCTGTTTTTCTAGCATCATTTGCAGGGATGATGCAAACGAGTGTGCCTTCCTTCGGATCGGGACGTTAACTAAAGGCCCCCTGTGAAGGGACAGACATCCTCTGTGAAGGTTAAAGATCTCTACTATAGCTACATTGCCATATTTAGGCTTTCATCCTGCAACACCGGAGTGTACACAAGTACACCGTCTGTGTCCCCCTCGGGGGTTAAAACGTGGAAGGTAGAAGGACACTGAGCATTTCCACCAGTTTTTCAAATACAGACCATTTTTGAAACTTCCTGTTTGCTTCCAAGGGCTATAAGGTGGTCTCAAATGAAATTGCTCCCATGGCAGCAGGGATGCATGAATAATGGATTGCTCTTCTTATATGGAATATTGTTCAACTACACTACAAGAATAACAGAGAGGTATGTAAAGTTAAACTTTTATTTATTTTGCTTTCAGTTTCATACCATCATTTGTTCTGCTCTTAAACCTCACTGCCACCAAGCATAGAGTCCACTGCTGTTTACTTAGATAAGCATTTTAAGTATTTTTTTCTGCTTAAACACTGCTACTGAAAATTTAAATATCAATACAGGACCAATCAACAAACACAAATATTATACTGTATGCTACATTACATTACAGTCAACATTTCAAACACTGCTGAATACAGAAATTATCAAGGAACATATAATAAGATCTAGATGTATGAACATACGAAAATAAGATCTAGATGTATCAATATAATCAATATATTACAAAATAGATATTACAAATTAGATCTAGTTAAAGGTATCACAATGTATTGCGTACGAGAACAAAAATCAATTATTTTCATAATAAAACTATATATCAGAATTTCTTTTTTATGTACACTAGTTGTTACATATTGCACATGAACACAAAGTTCAGTTTAAAATGTTTACAACCTTGATACCGTAGTCCTGTATAAACAAGTATCATGCATTATCAACAATTTAAAATTTTAGTCTGCTACATATTGCACATGAACACAAAGTTCAGTTTAAAAAGTTCAGTTTAAAATGTTCACAACCTTGATACCGTAGTCCTGTATAAACAAGTATCATGCATTATCAACCATTTAAAATTTTAGTCTGCATGTAAAGACATTAACTATTTTTAACTTCATAATCTTGGGTTATGAAGGGTATGTCATACATGTTGTTGTACTAATAAAAGTTGCAATTTCGCTATCACACAACTGCTTATAAGCAGCTAAAAATGTTAAAAAGTATATTTTCATTTTAATGTTGTCTTAAATATTTGTCAAATTTTAAAAGATCAATAATCTGGACTCCATGCTTAGGGCCAATTTGCCAATTTTGAGAAATTTTGATACTCCAAATGTCAGGTTCATGCTGCGAGCGGGCTACCCAACCCTACTCCTGTTTTTAGGAGGGGGAGGTAGGATTTACCAGGCTCAAGACCAGCCAAGGGTGTTGACTCACCCCCCTGACAATTTTTTGAAATTTTGATCCCAAAAACAAATAGCTTCCTTAAAAAGACGCATACACTTGCTTCATATCTATCTTATTTTCCTAAGTAGCTTCCAAATCGGACGTCTTCTTCTGCAGCCAAACCAGAAACCAATTTGATGAAAAGCTAGCCACCCTCTGACCACCACATCCTTTGTCTACTTCCTCCTCTTCAGCCAAACTGTAACCGCAAATGATGAAAACCTATCCATGATGAAGATGCAATGTCCAGTCCATTGTCCAAGCACTACAACAAACTTCACAACCAACAAACACACCAATCAAATTACAGATTACATTAACAGAAACTGGGTTTCTTAAACATCCAAAAGCCTGCACCAACTGGTTCAAGTTTTATTGAAGTGTACTCTATAGTATCCAATACAAACCATCTAGAACTAAGCTACCTGTATGTGCACTAGCTGTAATATTGTGAAAACACTGGTAATACAAAGTGAGCATACATGTTGAATGTGACCAGTCAAGAATAAATCAACAAAAGCCCTGAATCCCTAAGTGACAATTCAGTTAAATAAAATAAAAAAAATAATGTTAGCAATACAGCAATTCAAGACTATTAAAATCAAGAAACAATTGTTAAGATCAATATCAAGAAATCGTATTCACAGTCTGAATAAATAAAGATCTCAGGACAAGTCTAGATTTGGGGATGTATTTGTTCTGCTATTTCTACATCTCTAATAAAATCACATAAAACCTGCCCTGCCCTAGCACTAGCAGTGGGTCACACGGAGTACTTGACAGCCTCAATTATCCTTCAAATCCCTCCTTATCTTGATCTATGGAAACAATACAAGCAAACTGACAAATTGTACAGAAATAAATTAGAATCTTAAGGGTTCCTTCGAGAGCAGAAAACCATTCTAAAACCATTCTTAGCAAGAGCTTGGTAAAAAATTTGTATGTTTAAAAATTACGTGACTAATTTACATAATTTTAGTTTCTCCTTTGTGATTGATTGATTGATTTGATGCTTAACATCCACGGTAAACAACTATGGTCATGTCGGGACGGTCAGTTAACCTAACCACACTATTCCTGGGCAGGCTTAGACCTCCTAAGCGGTTAACCAGTACTAAGTGCACATACTTTCGCCAGTAACTGACAACTGCCCTTCTTGAATCAGCGGAAGGACAAACGAAAGTATGTGGCCAGACCGTTCTCCTTTGTGAACAAGCATGTTTATTTCAATCTTGCAAATCCAGAAGTATCTACACAATAAATGCTTTACAATGTAGTAATTTGTGCTTTCAATCTAAAATCTGCTAGCAAGGGGATTGTTTCACAAGGCAGTTCCAAAAACAAATGCACAGTGGGGATTGAACAAAATCTTTTTAAAAGAATTGCCAGCAAACAGACTTTCAGGAATGTAAATTTATTGACGGCAATGCTTTCAACCCACACGGTGAAATTATTCCTGGGGCTGCCTTCACATCGAAAACAGCATACAAAATAATTTAGCTTAGAATGTCAAGAGAAATGCCTCTACCTTGTTAGTTAATGCAAAACTGAATTTGGAAAGCTGCAAGCATACATTACAACAAACATTAACGGTAGTCTACATACCCAATTACCTCCCTCAAAGTAACAGTGGAACAACTGTGCATTTTCTTTTCTCACCTTTTTTGTTCTCTTAGAATTCTCTTGCACATATACATCTTAACCAACTTTGTACTTATATATTACATCAAGCTGGAAATTTTGTTACACACAAGACATATAGGCAATCACAACAAATTTCAGGCAGTTTCAATTAAATAGCTAGCCTTAATAAAAAGAAAAATTTTTAAGTAACTGTGAAGCAAGATATCAAAGTATAATGTTAAGGCATCAAAGTGTTCTACATCTATATGAAAAACCAAAGCATGACAAGCCTAAGCGGAGAGACAGAGCATCCATGAATAGGTAAGTAGACACTATATATTTTATATTTAATGTGTATGTCACTATATGCAATAAATATAATGCTCCTTTAGTTAGTGCTAAAACATCTGAAAATTAACGACATGTACGGTAAGAGAACCAAAGGTCCTATATTCAAGAATCAGCATTGTTTTGAGTACTAAATCCTAGGTGTCACTTCTGCAACATCTCACTCCGATCATTTTAACAGAACTACTGGGAATGCAAGTTTAAAGAATAAGTTAATCCTTCCTTCATGTTGAATATAAACAAAACAAGCATAGAATACTTTTAACCTACTTCCAACGGATTTGCATGCCACCTCACGTTTTCATTGACATCAGGATTCTGCAATAGATCTTGCTGTAAAAGCACAGCTCAGCTAATGACAATGTTAAATCCAACAACAACTGGATAAATGACTATATACATAACAGAGAAAATGTGCTTTGTGAATTATTAATCTGTTGCTCAATGTTGAGGACCTGAATAGGTACAAGTTAGATGCATTTCACAGGAGTACATGCAGCCTGTAAGCAATTAAAACCGCTGGATGCTGAGTGTCTGCTGCAGAAAATAAGAAAATACGAAGAGATCCTGAAAGTAGGGTTGCCAAGTACCCAATCAACTTCATTACAGCTTCATTACAAGTTACCTGACAATTTCTCACCAATTCAACTTCAGTACAACTTTAATACAAGTTACCTGATAATTTCGCAATGTGAAAAATAATATAAGCCCATGAATCATGAAGCACAAAATCCATTCTGTAAGTGAAATACCACATTATCCATTCTTCTATCGTTCTTGTTTCCAACACTCGAGCTAGATAACACCCAATAAATAGAGCCAACACAGAACTCTTTCTTTCCCAGTTATCCTAAGTCCCTGCAAATTCATTTACCGCAATTCCAGCTGCTTCCCCATTAAGCACTTCTACAATGTTGAACTCTTCACCTTTGCACTCCACAGCTTCGAGATGATAGCATGCTAACACCACTTTGCCACCCAGTCCTTTTTCAAACCACCTGATCCCTATAAAACCAATCTCCACTACAACCAGCAGTCCACAACCATACTACAATGCTCCTTGAGTGTTTTATATTACAACTGAAACAGATCTTGTGTTGACAAGAAAAGAAAACGAGCACATCCAGAAACTTGAAGAAACATTGTTATAAAAGTGGAAGAATATTATGTCATCATTTATGTTACAGCAAGTCAGAATGTCACGAGGAGGAGGAAATTTCATACTACATAAAGACATAACTGCATATACTTTATACCAAACCATTTTGAGCTTTTTATAAAGTAGCTTCCTTTTCTGGTCTAAAAAAGAAAATGTGCATTGATAAAACTGGTTCACGGGTGAACCTTTTACAGCACACTGAACCAGTACATCAATCTACATTTTATCTCCGTTTACTCCTATCAAGCTTACCTAAAATCCATACTAAACAGCCTCAAACTTGCAATATCACCACTTCTATGCCATTCAAAACTGTAAATAAATCTAGTTAACAAAACCTAGATACAAAGAACAGGTGTCTACAGACGTTAAAGACAGTAGTACATGAAGATATTATATCAAAGAGAATATTAGACAGTAATACATGGAGATACTTTATCAAAGAGAATGTTTCAACTTCAGTCATCATAAAACCTAAAAGAGTACGAAACTACACCTTTTATTCATATACAAATGTAGAAAGCTAATTTGTCAACTTTTTAGAATTAGAAATGTAAGTTCAATACATGTGAAAAATATAGCATCACCAAAGAGTTTCTAGAGCAATAACCGCTACCTTTAATGACTTTAATAATGAAACAGAAGTCCAAATTATGAAAACTATATTCAGTAGTAGTGATGAAAGTACTTTACTTCAGCATAATGAACTTAGTAGTGATGGAAGTATTTTTAACTTGAACATAATGCACTTTAAACCATCTACGATACAAATCCTTACCACATACAACTGGAAAGCCATCATGAAATGTGTCAACACAGCAACCAAAGACCCAAACACTGCAGCATTCGTTGAACTATATACCATATTTATTCTGTTATTAAGACAATGATTTCCCTTCCAAATACGTAAATCAGTCAAAGTCAGTCTTGCCTAAATCAGCTTTATGGGGGATTTTCCTCTTCCTAAACAGTCCCTAATTGTTTTGGAAGAGAAAAATCCTGTCTTATTGAATACATACAGTACAAAAACAGCATAAAAAAGAAGCATTTCTAATTTCTTCATAACTGAACTGGTTACATTTCTTAAAACTGTTACATACAGTACAAAAACAGCATAAAAAAGAAGCATTTCTAATTTCTTCATATCTGAACTGGTTACATTTCTTAAAACTGTTAAGTTTATCATGTGCAACCATAATAAGTAGCCAGTGCAATGCATCTTTGCCAACACTAAGCTTTCTGATGTGAAGATAAACTCACTCCAGTAAAACTGTTTTAGTTTTAAAGGGCAGAAATGTTTTAAGTATTTAAAATATAAAATTTAACGTTTGCCTATCACAGTCAAGTGTTCTAATTAAAACCTGCAAGATTTCAGTTATTTCTCCTCTGATCATCTACTACTATCTGTTGTGTTCCAATTACCATGATTCAAAGACAAACAAATTAAAAAAAAAAGAAGACATAAAACACAAAAGACATTTTTCAAATACAATACAAACTTCAACAAACCATCAATAAAGCCTTTCAACTCCAATTACTGGCCAGGGCAAGTCCATCCTTTATCATCCCGGGGTTTACAGAAATGTTGAAACTGCAACTGATCTGGTTAACGAAAGCATGCACACATACAAACTACTTCAGTGTCTTAAATTGCATTTAATTGATGTGTCTAAGTAAAAGACTATGAAAGCTTTAAGAAGAGATCTCACTAAGAAATAAGTGCAGAAGTTTTATAAATGCAGAAATTTTCTAGAGTATTGATATAAGCATATATTGACAATTTTTGAAGCAACTTCCAATTAACAATAGGATTATTCTACATCATAAGCTTTAATACAGGTTAACCCAGCATAACCTCTTTATTTCTGATCAGAAAGTTTCAAGTTTAGTTCTATAGTTCATTATTGCATAAGGCCTATCCAAAGGCATACTGATCACGGACCCTGTTGTTCAAAGCATTGTTAGTCCTAAGTCAGGATACTTCAGGTCTACTGGTGAACTTGAAATCAAGCGTGTTAATATTTTATTTCAAATAAGTGAATTAATGTCTATTTTTTTGCTCTGAACATGGGCAAAGTTTGATTTTTTAAATGGCTATGTTTAAGTTAGGTTTGAAAAATGTATTAGCTCCTCAAATAATGACATTGTTACTTTAGATCAACTAGACCCTGGACAAACAGTCTTAACAATATTAAAGTACATGTACAAAATGAAACAAATGATAAACTGTATAATGGATTGAAACTTGCTACAAGAACTTTTCAAGATGTGTCTGATGAAAAATTAATAACAAAATGGCAATTCTTGAATTATAAATGAATCAACACTTCAAATTATCAATTCTATGGACAAACTCAAAATTCTCCTGCTCTTGGATCTTTCATGACACCGCGTCTCGACTCTTTCATGACAGTTTCACAGCTGCTAGAAAATACAGAGATGATTAAGTCTCCCTCCCTTCCCCTACAATGTTTATTTACTGCTATATTGACTGAGCAATTGAATTATTTCTTTTACATTACTAAACAATGCTGTACATAAGACCACAATCACTCAAAAGCTAATGTAGTCCAGATAAACTTTTACAATCACAGACTTGAATATGAAAATTCCATGAGATTAAATCAAGACAGCTCTTATAAAACACTTGCAGAATCGATCGATATAGTGTATATTTTTCAGTATTTCTAGTCTCCTGTACGAATACAAAGTTTTAAAAATATATTTCTGTATTAATTCCAAGTTAAATATATATTAATGTTTAAATCATAGGGGTATTCCATTACTGCAAGTTCAGTCCCAGACTGGGCCATTCCTCAATGTTCCAGCACTTAATTACACTGACATTTTTTTCAGTTAAGCAAACCTTTATTTTCAAACGTCTTAGCATCGTCCTTAACATTTCCTTGAATACCTAGAAAATAACAACATTGTCAAAGACCCCAAACCCATTTCCCTTTTATGCTGTATTTAATTATCAATATCTTTGAAGTATATATCCTTTGCCTTCATCACAAACACAAATATGGTGTTTTATATTAAACCTGCTCTATCCTGTAAAAACAGTGTTTTATCCTTCTCATACTAATTAAATTACTTTAGCTTTATCTGATGTATACGCCTACTATAGCTAAATCACAAACATGCTGTGACCCCCTTAGATCAAATATGATTGTATTCAAAGCAAACTAAGTGTGGATCATACAGACATGTCTTACAGTGAAAAAACAACAACCATGTTCACCAATGTCAACAGTTTAAATATAGCAAAAATAATAATCTAGAAAGTGGGAACTACAAAAATATAACTTGCTTCAGATCTCTTACTTGCTAAACACTCCTGAACCTTTTACACTGGTGTAGCATTTTCTCAACACAGCATGACGATTCTTTCTATAATCCTGGTGAAATACCAACAGCAAGGTTATGACCCCACACCCACTGAATTACCTCCAACTTAACACTTCATGTACAATGTAAGCAGCAGCAGCATTTTTATTTTGTTGTTGTTCTACAAACATTTTCTAAGTTAACATTACACATGACGCCATTTGAAAAGAGCAAATTTTACTATCGATGTCCATGTAATATTGTTGTTCACTAATATTGTTGTTCAGGTTGTCTCCCCACTTTT
The DNA here is from genome assembly GCA_963989385.1 of Ctena decussata. Classification (NCBI taxonomy): domain Eukaryota; kingdom Metazoa; phylum Mollusca; class Bivalvia; order Lucinida; family Lucinidae; genus Ctena; species Ctena decussata. The sequence goes on along the minus strand of OZ022499.1, from coordinate 82,796,979 downwards.
CCAATGAATCAACCAAATTACCCATCACATTTCCAGTATATTTACGACTAGAATACAGACATAACCAATGTACACATTGTTCAATATTATCATTTCAAGACAGAAAACACAAAAAACACCGTAATGAATATTGTCATTTCAAGACAGAAAACACAAAAAACACTGTAATGAAGTTCAACTAATTGCTAGTGAAGCCAGTATCCACAAAGCAGGCATGAAAAATTAATGCAACTGTGATGCAACAAAGAATATCTAAGGAACTACGCTAGTATTTACAGGCAAGTGAAATAGAGACCCTTTACTGAAACCTAATTAAACATTTCATAAATTAACATGCTTAGAAATAAAAATTCCATCTGATAAAAGCACACATCAGCTCACCACTGCTCTTGACTGTCCATACCTCTCATTACCAAGAACTTTCTTCCAAATATGTCTGCACCGAAGGAAGATGCATATATGGGCCTCACCATAAAAACTGCCTCTCATCCCTCACAGAAACCAGAGATTAGCCTCCAATTTCAGTTTGACAAGCATTTCACAAATCATGCTCGAGCCTCAGCCCACACTGTTAACATGAAACACCTTGATCTGACTGTAGAGAGATGACAGGTATTCTATGACAAGGCCCATATGCAAAGGATGCTGCTGAAAAGAGAAAATATTCTGAAATCACCCCCCGCCCCCCACCCCACCCCATCCCAGTCTCACAAAGTTTATTGCAGCATCCTATTCTCACAAGAGTTTCACACAACACAATAAAGCTGAAAAATATGTACATAACTACCAGATAACCACAAATACTTTTTCACTTTCTGAAAGATTTCGTATCCCTATTTATTATTATTTATTTATTCAGCTATTATTACTACAAGAAGCCAACATGAAGATGTAACATCAAACAACCTTCCTGAATACATTAGCAGTTAATTTTCTTGACACCATTAGGATTTTCTAACAAGAATATCTTTATTGGTTCATGCTCTAAACCCCCAGTACAAATAGTTTCAGGCAAGTACTTGCGCTAAATACTGCCCTTTGTTGGGTTGTTCCAGTCTCAATCAGAAAACTTTGGTCAATGTGTCAACTGCAAGTTTCTTCTCTTTTGTAAAAGTGGCTTTAACCACGTCTATTTTTTCTCTTTTGTAGGAGTCACTTTATCAGGACATTCCTTTCCCAAGTTTTCTTTGGTGGCAAAAAAAACCCCTGCTATTTCAATAGTTAACCTTTTAAGAAAAATTAGGTAACACTATAATGAACCCTAGACTTCTTTACTCACCGCAACGTTTTTTTTTCTTCAAGATGAAACCAGATTACTCATCAGCACCTCTACAAAGCTTCCCCTTTGTATATGGAATACAAGCGTCTTTAGTCAGGTCTTTTTCAGCCTCTTTTGTGCAATAACTTGTTTTTTTTATAAATTTGATGATCTTTGTCCAAATGACAGCTTTGCAGTATCTTCTTTAATTATTTGATATTAGTCTCATATTAATCACATGAAGATGAGAAGTCCTCTGCATGACTGCTTCAACTGACAAATTACCTAAACAATCCCATTTCTTCTCTTTTTTGACTGCATGAACTCGTTTTCTTTTGGTGTTTTAACCTGTGCACGGCTGAATTTGTATTTCACTAGTCCCTTTTCCCATCCTTTGTTAACCTGAAAAGACATTACCTATCCCTTCCCACCATTTGCTCTTATCATTAAAAACCGAAACTGCAACACAAAGTGGGACACATACACCATTGCAAGTAAAGTAACTCATGAATCCTATTCTTTTATAAGGTATGCTAAAACTGATGGCCTTTTACAGTTTTTTTTAATCTGGAAGCATCAAACCTTTCTCATTTCTTATGGACAGCAATTTTTTTTTTTTTTTTACCTTTTGTTTTATACCTTAGTTGGCGCAAAATATCCTTAAATCTTCAATCAAATTATGTCCATTAATTGACAGCATCTATACTGAGACTGCATTGACCCCTTCTCAATTGTAAATCTGCAATTACAGTACCAACCCAGAATGAAGCCCTTCCCTTTCTTACTGCATCTAATATTTTAAATTTTCTTTAGCATCTTGGTTGCATCTTTTTCTGGGAGCTGTCAGTCTGCAAAGACTTCACTGCCCTCTTTCCATACTTGTCAGTTTGGTTGCAATGCATCTTCTTTTGGTAGAAATTTCTTTCATTAGGGCCTGATGTAGGTTGTAATATGAGATTCATCTTTTACCCAACAGCTGTCTCTTCCAACCCATTAACCTGCAAATATATTACCTGCCCCTTTTCTGTTTTTCTTTTGAGTGCAAGGCCTTATCTTTAAAAACTTGATATCACATTCTCACCCTCAGCAAGGATCTGGTCAGCCAGAATTATGGTTTGATCAGTCCTTTCTCCAATCCACCTGCAACGAAATTACCCCACCCACCCCTCCTCTTCCCTCTTGTGCTGCAAAGGGTATTTCTAACATTTTTCACAAAGGCCTGGCATGGTATCGATCACAAGATGCATCTACCCTTTAAGCTGATTTCTCCTGCTTTTATCCATCTGAAACGACATGACCTACCCCTTCTAATTCTTTGACTGCATTTAAAATTTCACGATGCTCATTATATAACCTTCTACCAACAGCTTTCCTGTACCCATTTATCAACCTGCAACGATATTACCTGCCCGTGCCCCATTCTTTCTATGACAGCATGGCATTTCAACAAACGTTTTCTCTCATCAAGGTCTGCATTTCAATTAGCTTTTCTTGTTTATCAACCTGCAACGACATTACCTACCCCTAACGCATGGCTTTCCTAGTTTCCCTAACAGCATGCGGTCTTATTCTGACAAGAGGTTTTCACTGTCCAAATTATCAGCAGCATTCAACACCAGGACTATCATCTATACTGAAACACCAGCCAGGGATTTTTTTTCCATGAGTAATTTCTCTTAGAAACTGCTCTGTTCTACCCCTTTATCAACCTGCAATGATATTACCTACCCCCAAGGCATGGCTTTTCTAGTTTCCCTAACAGCAAGCAGTCCTATTCTCACAAGAGGTTTTCTCTTTCAAAATTATCGTTGATCAGCAGTCAACACCAGGACTAACATCTATACTGCAACACTGTCTTGCACAAGGGCTGGGGATTTTTTTCATGGAAACCTTTATCAACCTGCAACGACATTACCTACCCTCCCTAATGCTTTCTCTATCGAATTTCTTTAATGGTTTCATTTGTGATCAGTTCAAAATCTTTTTCTTGAGAGGAATTCTGATCAAAATCTTTTTCTTAAGAGGAATCCATCTCCGCATTTACCAACCTAAAACAATATCTACCCTTCCCTCTTCTTTCTACTGCATGTCGTAATTCAAATATTAAATGTAAAAGCTTAGCAAAGTACCAAAATGGCCTGTAATACATCTTCCCAAGCCAAGGGTACTAAGTCCACTTTGTTCTTTATGTACCCTTTGTGACGGCCTATTCTCATCGTACTTCCCCCAGCGCCCTCCTTTGGCGACAGTGGACTGTTTCCCTAATTATGCGTTACTTATTTACCAATCAGAAGATCCCTTGCTAAACCTGGTTGTCCTACAACTTCACATAACTGTTCAAAAACACTAACAAATTGTTCACAGTGAACAAAATATTTTTCTATCTACAGGGGAACCCGTTATGCATACAGTGTTTTGTTATGGATAATTTGACTGGTTGCTATGGCGGGTGCTCACATCCAATGAGATGGAACAGTAGGAAATTCAATTTACGAATATGCCATCGGCCAAAGGTACGTAAGGAACAAAGTATACTTAGTCCCCTTAGCTTGCAAAGTGGCTTGTAATATTGCTTTTTGTTAGCAATGAAGCAAAATGGGTTGTTTCCTTCAACTATGGTACTCTGATAAATATTCTTGCCATCTGGTATGACAGAAACCACCAAGTTTCCAAATCACTTGATACTCTACTACAAATCTTCTCAATTGCACTACTATTGATATTAAGAACCCATTTCCTAAGCATTATTATTTTTTTCTTTCAAAACATTTATAGCTCATTCAAAATTAATTGAAACTAAATATACTGTTTCTTCTATTAAAAAAACCTTCCCATTTGTTGCACAAGCAACATGAAATCACATTTTTCATTATAGTTAGATTTTACATACTTGTATTAATATCAAATTCTGGTAATGAATTTGCAGTTGGAAAAAGTACAATCAGTTAACCTACAGTTTGAAGTTGAGTTTCTATTACATCTTCAAAAATATTAAGTCTATTTTCAATCTTCCATCTTAATCCTTCTAGGGGAGTTCAACCTTTAATTTGACCTGGAACGAAAGACCTGAAATGACAAAATCCCACCCTTCCGACATTCCTTTATGAAATATGTACTATGAACTGCCACTTAGCAATTATGTAGTATAGATTTTTTTTTCAAGCTAGAATTTTATCAGCAAGTATGGATTGGTTAGCTTTTATAAATAATGCTAAAATAAACTACTTCAAGTTAACAGAGGAATGGTAAATGTATTATTATTATTTTTAATGTTCACAACAACCTGTTACATACGTAATGCTATAGTAATGAAAAATGATACACACCACACACGATAAGAATGTAACTTCGCAGGATGAAGATGAAACTTGTGAATGGATCTTTTTCACAACGAGCTGAAATTTACAAGCAACTGATCCTCACCACCATTGCAAGGTCTACAAGTTCTCTTAAACCTGTAAAAATATACCCCATCCCCCTCCAAAATTTTTTTCAACTCAAAAATGCACAATCATTGTAGCTCCAAACAGATTTTGTATTTTCCCTTTTAACTCTACATTAGACTTGCCCCTAGAAATGATACTTCACTTACAGTCACTGTAACTGATACAAATGAACCTGACCATGCAAACTTTCTTACCGGTACTCTAGATTACATCTTTTAAAAGTAAATGTACTTTAATTCTTTTGGGTGCTAATTCTATTATGTTTGTATTTTTATTATCATTATTATTTTATGTCAAGACTGTTTTCTGTTGTGTGTGTCTTTTTTGAACTATTCTTATTATTTTATGCCAAATAAAAGAATTTCCTATTGTTTTTTCATCTACCCTAAAACTGAAGACAAAAAAAAATCATATGGCCAGCAACAGCTAATACAGTTCTTGCTTGTTCCAAAACTGGTTATTTTTCTCCCCCTACTGTTCCAGAAAGCGGTATATATACGCCTTTCCTATAATTCAAAGTCTGTTCGAGTTTTGTCCCTTGCAACGCCTATGACGTCATCTATAGGATAGGCTATTGATTTTCATTGTGTAACCAAATAAATGCCGGTTTTCCGTATATTCAAAACTAACATTCAACGGTTAAGATTAAGACAACTTTTTTGTTCCAAATATATTGAGCTCTTCCTTTGTCGGAAAATAAGCTTTGTAACTTATAGCATATGGGAATTTGACACAAAATTAAAAGAATTTCCGACTAAAATGTCGGCCAAAAATTACCGTAATCGAAAGAGTATGTATCACCAGTACAGCTTCCAAAACAAAAGGAAAAGAAAGAAAATCGCGGAAGATGTTCAGACCGTTATTACAAAAGATACAAAACGAACGATTAGCTGATTATAAAGCAGACACACGCTAAAAACGACAACAAAGTGTGCTGACACGGAATTCGTTTGTGTAATCACCGAGTTGCGCGCATTGCCGCAATAAACAAACACCTATTGTGATTGTGTATTACCTGGACATGTGTTCCGAAGGCAGCTTTAAGAATGGAAACGATCAAATAAATAAAACCGAAGATAAGTAAGAGATGGAAAAAAAATAATATAAATTCAATATCGGGTTCAAACTTACGGAAAACTGTCTGGATGCTGATGCTTATAGATCGGTGTATCGCACAAGAAACCATAAATATCAGCGCTATAATCTGTCCGGTAATAATGCATATATCTAGTTACTATCTGAATGCTTAAGTTTTACCTGTCGGAAAAATGGGAAGAACTTTTCAGATTTACGAAACTTATTTATACGAAATGTAACTCTTTTATATTGAACAAACGTGAATGTATTGCCGGGGTGTTAAAACACGGCGTCGATGAAAGGGGCCATGAAAATCATGATCGACTTGTCGGGATTCTCAATATGATATTAAAATAAATAAATAAAAATATATATAAATAAAAAATGTCAAATGAAAACAGGGCAATTGTTCTTTTAATAATTTGGTCTTTCAATGAATTTTTTTGCAGTTTACATTTACAAAACATCTGCTTTATGACGTTATGTGTGCTTGCAGTTGTACTGAATTATATGGGATATCCTATAGATGACGTCACAGCCTACTTGGGTAGATAACTCGTGCGCGACTTAATCGATTTATAGGAAAGGTGTATATGTAAAACAAAAATTTGCGAACTTAATTTAAAAGCGTTTTTTTTTTCTTCCATGAAACAGGAAAACATATTTCACTCCGTAATTTAATTGTACAGCCGTTTATATATAAAATAGATGGACCTACACTGTCTGTTGTTCATTTCCACTTGGTCAATGGCTAGTTGGAGGATGGTAGATTGGACGGCGACTTTCTACATGACAGCGTACTTTGCTGGTGTTGCTACTTTAAATCTATACTAGTTCAACATCTATTTTCAATAAACCTACAACACACCCACACCATCCCTGTTTGTGCCTTCCTTTCAGTTTCTTTCACACTTATTTTGGTTAAGTCTTACTTTTTTTTACACAAGATATTTTAGCACAGCGAATGGAAATACACGTAATAATAATTTCACAGTTACAAATTAACCATCTAAACATGTTAATGGTATATCTTTACTTAACACACCTCTGTTAAATTATACAACATATATGCAAAACACTAACCCCATACAAGCTCTTCAGACTCCTCTCTAACCAAACTGTAACCTCACAGGCTGTGGTTAAGAATACTTCAACTAATTCTGAGTAATTGTGATTTTCCTGAATCCAGTCACTTTATACAGATGCCCTGATATTAGCAGTTATATGGTAACCTAGGAATGTCACCCTCTGCACCATTCATGCTGTTTCTGTTCTAATCACTTTGATCTGTGATTGTCAAAACCAGAACAGGATTCGAATTCCAGAGGGGAACCCCAATTATGGCAAGCTATCCACTTGAACTGCAAGCATGGATTTCAAGCACTTTCCTTCCAATTCTGACAATTAACCTGCAAATATATTATACCCACCCCTTCCAAGACCATGCAAATTTATGAATTTCAGGTTTTCTAAACCAATTTTTTCTTTCTAGTTTTATATGGAAGACGAATAAGAATGTACATCAAAATCCAGAAAAAGAACAATGCAAAGAGCTATTCCAGATCTAACCTCATCCAAAATCTATGTATCTTTGGCTGCAAATTGTTTGAAGAATGCAAGAATATTCCTTTTTTCACAAGTCTTTCATTCACTTTTAAGATGACAGCTATGTCAAGTTGAGACTTCTTTTATCCATGAGGGGAAGCTGTACATACAAAAACACCTACATCATCATGCAGAGATGTTTGTTGTCAGATTTAGACAAAGAACTTCTTTAGGAACCATCACCATCCATGAAATCACTCTGAATGCTGCAACAGTCTGGAAGATTTAAACCCCACCCACCCTACAATGTAAATATACATATGCTACCTTAGTGGTATTTTTTTAGAAAAAAAAATTGTCTTTTAAAATACTGTAGTGCATTTTATTTGTTGTTATATTATCTTTTCAGAAACATGTGAAGGTCTAAAATGAAACTTTTCTTCACTTTTTCTCTAAGTAAGCAGGAACACTACATGCTGAGCAACTTTTTCCAGAATAACCAACTTGTGAAATGGTATTTTCTTTTTCAACCATTATACATGTTAAAGAAAAGTGAAAAAGTAAGTTACCAAGATGAATAGATTTGAAAAGAAGCATGAAGATGTTTGTAGCTCACTCCTAGGCAGTGTCTCTGGATTCTGAATACATCAATGTCATCCCATCTGTGTAATCCATATTTTGAGTTCTCCAATGTGGGGATGCTGCATTTTGATTTCAAGATCCCATGAGGGAAGCCAAAATTAGAGCTACATGGTTGAAAGCTTTTTATAGACAAACTTAATGGCAGAGTACTACTACTTCAACAAGAATCATCAGTATCCTGGATATGGAATGCAGCACTGCTGCTGAGTCTGAAAGTAAACCCCACCCAGCCCTCAGCGTAAGGAGCACATGCATAAGAGTATAGAGTATTTGCAATCTTGAATGTTGTTTACATTTTTCGTAAAGATGTTTTGAAAAACATTCCCATATTATTTGCATACAGCTAAGTGGCCTAAAATAAGGCATTTTTAATAAAAGCATGGCATATGCAGGGATAATTCTGGCTCAGAATATAATTTTATCAAATTTATGTGAAATTCTCCTTTTTTAGGAACTATCCAATCCATTAGTAAATTTCATTTTTGCACGAGCTTTTCACCTCCCATTGGACACATTTCAGCAAGATGACAATATTTTGCCCAAAATGATCCCTGCAAACGGATGACCTCAGAATTTTTAGAACTATTTCACCTGTTCAGTTCCTGTACATTTTTCTTTTTTTTTTCCCCCTCACTTTTTTTTTACTTTCTGGGTATAAGTTTACCAGCTATTCCAAAGATTCATCCACATACCATGTTTGAAGATTTCTAACATTCACTAATCTGTTTTCATCATAAACACAATGCAGACATAAGGACTAACACACTAACAATGAAGGATAAAATACAATATCCCAATACTATAGAAATATTTCTAATGGTTGTATAGCACAATTACCTGGCAAGTCCTTAAAACTCATTTCAGCTTAATAGTTTTTTTTTGTTCGCTTGTTTGTTTATTTTTTTCTCTGTTTTTAAATCCAAACAACGAGAATTTTCCAACCTTTATAAAAGATATCAACAGTTACTGTTTGATGCAGGATTTAGTTACCTAGGCTATGTGACTAATTCTTGGCTGAATTCCAGCAGTTAGTTTTCAGGCTTATCTTTTTGGCGGGGCTTTTCCTTTCTTAGTTGGCTTGAATCTTTTCAATGGATTGACAACTTTTCTCTCTTCGATGTGGGGAAGTATGCTGTAACTTCACAAAGCACATTCTTTTTTCTTTGCAAGTTCTGTCATCATCAGATCATTGGCCTTAATCTGTATGTAACCTCTCCAAATGCTGAAACAGTCTGACAGATCAAATCCCACCCACCCTATAAGAGGTTTTTAAAATTTTACTTCCAACCTTAACCGAAACATGCAAAATTGTTACCCATAAAGCTAGAGGCTGTATTTTAAAGTGTTCTTGCTCCCATGCAAGGATGCTGCAGTTTGAAGATCTCAACAATTCCATGTGAATAAGGCTGCATTTTGATTTCACCACTCTTCTAAAAGGATGCTGTATTTTACAAGCTCTTGATCCCAGCCGAAATTGGGCTTTTATGGTCAAATGCTTTTTGTAAAACAAATGGCTTATTATCTACAAGGATGCTGAATGCTGGAAATCTTAAAGATTAAACTTTAGAAGTAGTCCCACTGCCCCCTGAAGACAAAATGTACACACTTGGATTAAAGAATGGGTTGATTGTTTTTGTTTTTGTTTTGTTGTTTTTAAAGGCCTTTTTAATAAATGTTTACTTTATGCAAGGTCTTTTTTTAATTAAAATCCAAACAATGAGATATCTTCCTACCTAACACTTATATTGTGTGATGCAAAATTTAGTTACCTAAGTGACTTCGTTACTTCAAATGCTTGGCTAAACAGGCTGAATTTCAAGTACTTTTTTTCTATTTTTTAGTGGAGCTGATATGGCTTTCAACACTGGACTATTTGTTTAAGATGAAACAACTCTTCCCTGTTCCCTGAGCAGAAGCTGTACTTAAAAGCAGCCAACTCCACTTCATGATGCACAGGTGTGCATTTTTTCTTTAGAAGTTATGGCTATCCGTAAACTTTAATAGGCATCATGATGCTTGATCTGAATTCTGGACACTCTGAATACTGAAACAGTCAAAAAGATTAAAACCCCACCCACCCTAGGAAGAAAATCTGTAAATGCAACCTTAAGACATGTTCCATATAAGGGCACATCAAAACCCATCTCTGAGCATGAAATGTGAACTGCTGTTTTTTTGCAAACTAAGACTTTTATTTGATAGAGGTCACTCAAATGAAGGCAAAGAAACTAAAAATTCAACAGGGCATATCAAAATAATGATTTTATTTAACTTTTAATTTTCTGGTTGCTAATGTCAGAGTTGGACGGAAAATTTGGACGGAAAATCCTGACATTTGCAACAACAATTTTACAATTTTCTGAGGAAAGTAAGAGTAAAAGTGTTCAATGAGTACTTTTCCATTTGAAGCATCTAAAATGACATCCGTTTTTGACAAGTGTTTAGTGCACACAAGTTCATGTCTAATTTTTAATAAAAAAAATGGTGTCGCTAATGTCAGTTCTGAGACAGAATTTTTTGTTGCTAATGTCAGTGTTGGACAGAAATTTTGTAGCTAATGTCAGTGTTGGACACAATCAATTGTTGCTAATGTCAGTGTTAGACGGAAGTATTTGGTGCTAATGTACTGATGGAGTTTCAAAGGTGTGGGGCCTATCAAAAACAGATTTGGGACTGACCTTGAAAACCCAAATTTGCTACTTTTAACGAAAGTTGGTCATACTGACATATTTTCACATTGAGCTACTAATAGTATGATGACAATCATAGTATCTCAGTGACCCATTTACCCAAGTATGATGCATATTCATTAAAGAGTGCTAAAGGTTTAAGGCAAAATCATTCAACCACGACTAAAGGAGTCTGTATGGATGCATTTTTGCTAAGGATACACTATCTGACCAAGTTTACCAAGTAACCAACATAAAACTTGTACACTTCAAAAATATTAACACTGACATCATCCTAGATATTGACCTCTGGCCTCGCCCTGGTTTATGACTTATGGTTATGGTTATACAAAGAAAAAGCCAATGCTCAAGGGAAGGTCCTGACCAAATACGAAGCAGGTACCTTGAATGAGTTTGGAGGTTCAAGCCTAAAAAGATTCAATAAACTTTAACCAAAAACATTAACAGCATCCTAGATATTGACCTCTCAGGTGTGCAGCCAGACTCACAGTATCCAAACGCACTGTACAATCTCTTCCGGTTTTCATAGCGTCGAATCGAGAGTACAAACATTCGCTTATAACCAGTAGTCGGAAATCATTATGTTTTTAGATTTTATCCGGAATCTGCTGCGTCATTTATAGTCATTCAGCTTCGGAAATGTAAAGAGGTATTGTTATCAATCTGCTGCGTCATTTATAGTCATTCAGCTTCGGAAATGTAAAGAGGTATTGTTATCAATCTACAGTTTGTTAGTTTTGATAGAATGACGATAGCTAGGTTTTGCACGACACAAACTCGTGTTAAATCAGCTGTTCGGAATAAAATTTGTGTGACGGCCATGAGGTTTTCATTGTACAGGGCAATAAAGTAAAAGACCGAAGAGCAAATTATATTAAACTTACCTCTTTACCTTTTCGAAGCTGAATAACTATAAATGACGCAGCAGATTCCGGATAAAATCTCAAAAGATAATGATTTCCGACTACTGGTTATAAGCGAATTTTGTACTCTCGATTCAACGCTATGAAAACCGAAAGAGATGGTACAGTCCGTTCGGATACTATGAGACTGAACACATTGCTGTTCAAAGCAAACATTTCAATTTTGGGATTTATAAATGAGTGTAAGGATACAGTTCCGTGTCCTTCTGACTTATTGACTAAGGGGGAAAACTTTTGTGACATTCACTTTGCTTCCCTGGATTAAGATAAATTTGTTCGTGAAATTGTCTACTATTCAAGAAAAGAGTTTGCTCCTAGGAGCAGATTCATTCATTTAACAGTTGATTTTGCTCCTAGAGAAGCAAATTCATTCCTTTAACAGCTGACCCTCATTGAGAAAGGGTGGAAACAATGCAGAGCTGTTTCCCTTGAGAGTGCACCCATTTCCCATAAGCACAGATGGAATATGTTGAAGCTCGTGCCTCCAGACCTCCTTCTAGCTATGCCTCTGCCTCTGGCCCCACCCTGGGACTAGTAGACCCAGGGACATGGTTGCATACAACAGAAGCCAATGCTCTAGGGAACGGTTTTGGAAATATAAGCATCTAAAAAAAAATCAACATTTGTGTAATGGGGACGCAGACGGATGACTTTCAACTGTCATAATTCCGTCAAAAATTGAAACCGGTCATCACCAGTTTTGAAATATACCTTGGGCCATCCTTAGAAATATTCTTGTTTCCCCTTACCCGACCCCTTTTCTCAATGGTGGGTAGGTCGGTCGGGATTTTATTTTTTTTCCCGGAAAGTCAGAGCTCCAGATAATCTTTATAAGCGGGCAGTTGCTTACGCCTCACTCGAGCCTCTTCATCTGATTGTTTTTCCATCCCAAATTAAGACGTAGGAGTGTTTTCAAAAGTACTTGCATATAAGTCCTATAAAAATAGACGACGCAGTTTTTATAATTAAATAGGGACGGGCGAATGGCGCCCCGTAACTGCGACTACGAATACGTTCCGCTGAGGTGCGTGGGCATGGAAGTATAAGACACACAAGTACAAAACACGCACACACTCATAATCAAATGTAAGTGTGACCGTGCCATATCGGGGACATGTGTAATGCGCATTCTGATCATGGTCTATTCTGGTTACTTACGTATTTGTTTAATCAGGCAGTGTAGATATGAGGTGACAGTCCAAACTGGTACACAGATTTTTATAAAGTCCGTCGCATTCCTTCTTTAATGTTGGCCTTATAGCCAAGAACAGTATATAACACGTTCATTCAAGTTTTACGATAAGAACAGTGTGACCCCGACCAGGCTGCATTGTTAGCAAATATGGGATCGGATGCACCGGAGATAAACACATTCTCGTTGCATCGTCGTCTATACACTTTTGTCACATACCCTGTTTTAGATATTGGAACAACCCAAATATGAAGATCTATCTCCGTAAGATGAGTTTATTAGGGTGAACGGGTCAATATGTATCAAAACAACACGCAAACATTAATTATGGTCATTGCGAGTTACGCATTCCCATCAGGGAATACGCTATAACGGAGTGTAAAGACGGTAGTAGTTTTTTTTAAATACGGTTACCACCTGCACGTGGTTATGTTGATCAGACATCAAAGAACGCCGCATTGAACTGGACACGTGTCATATGAAACCGTGAGACAGGGAAAGGTACCTTATACCATATGCCCCGATCAGCCTGCGCAGTGATGCAATGCGACTAGCGTTTCCTATTCACAACTTTGATCGTTGGATTATGAGTGTAAACTTTTACCATAAATTAGAAAAGCGAATATTTTCTGCGCGTTCGCGTTCCGTTGGACACATTTGGCACATTATCTGTCCGATCACTGGAGACGTTTTGATTGGCATCGGCAAAATGAGATTTCAGCCACGTGCGTTTCCTAATAATCGAAATAGTTTTCAACCTAATACTAGATGAATTGTTTGTCCAGACAGAGATGACTCTGATCAGACTTAGCCAATACACATGCTTATCTGCGTTTTCCCTATATGCACACGTCGTAAAGTACCCTAAAATGAAACCTTTAAAGCATAATTTTATGCGATTTTCGCTAGTCTAATAACTTCAAATCTGATTTTACTTTTTTGAACAGTCTCCGTGTATATCAGAAAAAGACAAATTGAAAATAACAATACCCGGAATGCAATTTCGTTGCTCAACAATTTTTGCATGCCGCTCTATATCAAAGAATGACCCTTTGTTTTTGCCCGACACCGAAATTTTCAGCTCCAGGTTACTCTACATAAAACCTATCGGCACGTGCGTTGAGCGGCAGCCTGTGACTTCAAAAGATGACTGAAATCCTTTGATCTTTTGCCAGTCTTATCTAAGGTGGTTGAGCGCAGTTTTGTTTGGCTATTCCGGACTGCTTCTTTTGTCTCCAAACATAGTTAAAAAGACGATGACGTTCGTTTTGTGATGGATAATCCTGTTTTAGTGAGAGTAGCATATTCTTGACTCATTAGTTTGGGACTGCAAGCGTTTTTCGTTAGAAACACCTTTATCTAGAGCTCTGAAGACCCAGATTTTTGGTACTCGGCACAAAGGTAGAATTTTTTTTTTTGAAATCGGGAAAAAATATTTCCGGTCGCTACGATTTTTTACGGTCGGTCGCGTAAGGGGAAACATTAAATATTTTATTGATTCTGAAATGAGTTTGGCCTAAAATAGTTTTATTGATTAGTGATGGGGTGGGTTTTTTTGGTCAGAGAGGGGTTGGGTGGAGCATTTATTAACCATAATCGTACAAGATACCGAGAAGTGAAACAAATTGGAATTAAATCACTGCTACCTCCTCCCATGATCCACACCTTCCCGATCAAAAGAGGTGCATATCTGATGATTAAAACATGTATTTGTTGTGAGTTCACTCTGATTTTAGAACCATTTCTTTAAGTACACTCCATCAAACATTTGGGGTACACATATAGAAATTGAATAATATTATTCTAACACCACAGAATGGCTAAGAACATGGATCCATGCTCAAGCTGTCTGTTTAGGGCATGCTTTTATGTAGGCAGAAACCATAGTGTGTTCATACGACCAGAGAAGGCTCTGCATGGATAAAGACTAGCAGGGGCCCAGTTGCCCACAGCCCTAAATTTTTGGCTGGGCCCCTAAATTTTCTGAGAAAATGCCTGTGTAGCCAATGTAAAAAATATTCATTTTTTGGCAGTGTGGGCCGCTGAATGCAAATGGTTAGTCTGTATCCCTGCTTTGATCTAGGCCCACATGTGTGCCAGGACTTCGTATTTTCAGGCATTGCGACTATGATTAATTGCCAATTAAATTAATAAGATCTATATTATAAAAACCATTCTGTCCAGAGTCTGACGATAGAATCAAATTGTTCCGTCCAAACTCTGACGCTAGACACTCGATGACCTCGGAGATGCAACATAACGTTTTGTTTACAAAACAAACATATTCATTCGACGTTCAAATGCCAAATCGAGGTGTTTTAAGTACTGATACCTACGAAATAATGTGTTAAGGCACAAAAACAGTATGTGAAGTTTCGAACGTCATAGGTATCGAACGTCAGAAAAGGTGGACAGATCACCTAAAATTTCCGACTTCGACCGGTACATCACTTTCGCTGACAAAATACCGCAGTTTTGGAGGAAACGGAAATAACTTTCGAAGCGCCGCCAGGCGATAGCGGCTGTAACAACAGGGTGGGTAACCAACTATGTTTTGATTTTTTCTAACGTCAGTCACCGATTTTGACAGAATTGACGATCGCAAAATAGGTTAATTGATTATTCCTTTATACAGTATATAAAGATAAGATTGGTTAATTGGAAATAGGCGTTGCGTGCTTGTATTGTCGATAAATACAAGTTCGTGAGAAGTGCACTCTATAACACCCCATTCCAAGCGATCTCAATAGCGAAGTTGCGAGCGTCAGAAAAGTTGACAGAATGAAAAGAAAGAAAAGAAAAAAGATTTGTTTTTAATTTTTCACTCCATTTTGCCGAAGAGGACACCAAATTAGTGAAAATTGTATGAACTAGAATTATAATTAATATAAAAACTGTTTATCAGTCCAGAAAAAACATCACATATTGTTCAAAACAGTTCAGAACGGTAACCGTACCGAACACTGCTATGTGCGAACGTCAGTTTTACCTGATTTTAACATTTATGTTTTAATTTTTTTTGCATATTTTTCAACACAAATCAGTTTTACTGACTGTGTTGATCACCGAGTGTTTCAGAAATAATGTCAACATAAAATTGTGTCCCTATCGCACATTTGATAATAGATATTGACCATAATAAATATGGACAGAATTTGATGCACTTTCCGTGGACTATGTCATAAGTATTTTATGAACATGTTTGGATTTACTCTTGAACTATTACATAATTTGTGCTTTTTTATCTTTTTTTTTTTTTTTTTTTTTTTGTTTTTTATTGAAAGCATGTATGCCAAAGCCTGAATACATAAATTCTGTGTTTTATTGTCTTATACAGTACTTTTTTTTATTTATGTAACAAGTATACCATGTACACCAAGGTCTTAAAAATTTCTGTTGCCCTGCCTTTTTCAGGGAATGGTATGCAATGACAATAAATGCAACTTAAATTCACTACTGCCATGAAGTAGTTTATAACAAATAAATTCTATTCACTACTGCCATGAAATAGTTTGTAGCAAAATAAATTCTTCTAACACTTTTTCTTTTAAAAACCTTAAATGAAACATGCAAAAAATTTTACCCAGCTGTGATTACATGTTCAATGTCCATCAGATAGATTCACTCCTTCCCATGCAGGGATGCTGCAGTTTGAAGATATCTGCACTATCCCATACAAAAATTTCATCTTTCACTCATATGTAAGGAGGCTGTGTTCTGATGATTTCTAGTTGACCTTAGTATGTGGGGAAGCTATATTTGGAAGCTGAAACTGGGATTCATGGACAAATGCTTTTTCATGACACAAGACCATGTACTTCTTCAACAAGGATCATTGTATCCTGGGTGTGGAATGCAACATGCATCTGCATCTGAAAGACAATACCCACCCCAAGCCCTCAGAGAATAGTGTACATGTAATCTGGAATAATCCTGTTTTAATTCCTCCAACATTAAAACCATATTTTCAAAATATTTTTCATGCACTATCTGATTGTATGTACTGCAAGTTATGTTGGTATTAGTTTCATTTATTCAGATCATCAAATGCTGCTGCAAAATCGCAAATGTAAATCAAAAACGTTTTTTTTTTGTTTTTTTTTTTCAGTTTGGGCTGCATTAAGGGGCTGTTGGCCCAAAAATTTATCAAAATTACCTGGCAGGAATACTTTTAAGTCCAACTCTGAAGATCTCATTTCTCACCTACTGGATCAATTTTATATGTATGCATAATTTTGTTGCGTAGGTGACAATGTAGAACATGCGCAGAAATTTTCTTCAAGTGCAGGTCTTGACTCTCACTCATTCCCATGCAAGAGCTCTGTATTCGGAAGATGAGGAGTCTCTTTGACAATGGCACAGTGTTCAGAAGATTGAAAATCCCGCATCTATTACCATTATATCTGCTGGCAAGGTTGTTTCGAGTCTGAAACCCCAAGGGCTTTCAGCTTGCACTGGCCAAGTATCTAAGCAATGTTAAATTCATCCATAGCCCTCTTTTTTTCCTTCAAAATGGTCCCACCTCGCTGAATTCTGAAACAGTATGGAAGGTTAAGCAAACCCCCACCCACCCTGAGAATACATGCAGTTATATGTTTCAGATATAACTTTTTTGTTGCAAGATTTTAATATTTCTAAAATTAGCATTTTTTTTCTTTTGTTTTCAAATTCAACCAATGGACAACATTGTGCAATGCAATTTTTTGTTTTACCTAGGGGACTTCGTTGGCTGCTAAAGCCTGGCTAAGCCGCAGTTCAGATCTCTTTTCTGGAGGGATGGATACTGCCTTCAACTGTTTATCACTTTCAGAACTGGACTCCCTTTTTAAAGAGAGATTTTGTCTTTCATGTGGGGAAGCTGTAGTAAAAAGCGGGAACTCCACTTCATCATGCAGGTGTGTGCATACATTTCTTTGTAAGTTTATGGCCTTTGAATGAATGAATGAATGGATGGACATCTTTATGAAAGATCTCGAGTCTCTGAATTCTGAAAAAGTCCGGAAGATTAAAACCCCACCCTCCCTAGTAAGAATATCTAGATGGAACTTTGATAGTTTCACAACTTGACTGTACTTTTCTTTATAACTACTACATATTTGTGCTTTTATTGCTTGTCTTGCATTTGTCGGTAGAAGTAAGTATATGCGTAACTGCGTAAAATGTGTTGTTTTTGTTTTTTTTTTGTTTTTTGTTTTGCTTTTCTAACAAGTTCCAAATGGCCTGGGCCCAGTTGTTCAAAGCATTATTAGCCTAACAAGTTTGGTAAGCGGTAAACTTGTTAAGTTTACCAGATACACTATTTTTTTGCCTCATCTTTTTGGGGGAAAAATAGCATTTTTCCATATATTATGCTTGAAAGGAGAACATCTCGTTAACTAACAACATCTTTAGTCTAGAACAACTGGGCCTCAATGTTTTTCTGTATGACTGGTATGCAATGCCGAAAAAATGAATGAAAAATTTTCACTACAAGGCCTGAATACATATAGTGTGCATTTTATTTAACTACTTTTTTTTAATTAACAAGTGCGCCAAGGTCTTAAAAAAATATTGCCCTGCCTTTTTTCAGGTATGCACTGACAAAAAATGCAATTTGAAACACATCACCATCGCATGGAATTTTTTTTAAAGGAACAAAAAGTTGTTCTGACAATTTTTCTTTTGACCTTAAATGAAACATGCAAAATTTACCCAGTTGTGTTTTCTTGTTCAGAAGCTGTTATTTTGAAGACAAAACTCAATGTCCACCAGTCCGACTCACTATTTGCCATGCAGGGATTCTGAAGATATCTGCACTATCCCATACAAGGATTTCATCATTCACTCATTTGTAAGGAGGCTGTGTTCTGACGATTTCTTGTTGAGCTATGTGGGGAAGCTATATTTGGAAGCTGAAACTGGGATTCATGGACAAACGCTTTTTCATGACAAAAGACAATGTACTTCTTCAGCAAAGATCATTGTATCCTGGGTGTGGAATGCAACGAGCATAGATCTGCATCTGAGACACAATACCCACCCCCAGCCCTCAGAGAATAGTGTACATGTAATCTGGGAATAATCTATTTTAATTCCTCCAACATTATAACTGAATTTTGAAAAATACTTTATTATGCGCTATCTAATTATGTACTACATGAACATATCTTTTTATTAAAACAATTTAGATCATCGAATACTGCTGCAAAATGGCATATATAAATCAGAAACAGATTTATTTCTTTTTTAATTGGACTGCATTAAGCTTAAATATTTATGGCTGTGGTGCCATGCAGGCACAAAAATGTATCAAAATTGCCTGGCAGAATACTTTCAACTCTGAAGAGCTCATTTTCTCACCTTTAGGATCAATTGTACATGTACGCAAAATTTTGTTGTGGAGATGACAATGTAAAATATGTGTGCAGGGATGGAACTTGACTATTGTTCAGTGTGCTGTATTCAGAAGATGGGGAACCTCTTTGGCAAAGGTACTGTGTTCGGAAGATGGAGAATATCTTTTATCTTTTACTACCATCTGTCTGTGCTGGCAAAACTGCTATGAACCGGATACCCCATTGGCTTTCGTCTTTCAAGGTCACTGGCCAAGTGTCTAAGTATCATTTAATGCCTCATCCACGGACAGGATATTTTTTATTTCAAAATGGTCCCACCTCACTGAGTGCTGAAACAGTATGGACAATTAAACAAACCCCACCCTCCCCAAGTTAAACATATCATGCAGTAATGTGTGTCAGATATACTTTTTTAACATATATTTCTTATATTACCATGTTTGTTCTTTTGTGTTGTTTTCAAATCCCAATGGAAGTTTTTCATTTGGTCTTACACTGATTGTTAGAAGAAAGTATGCCTAACTGCATAAAATGTGCCTTTTGGGTTTTCTTACACTCACTTTTCAAGCTGTAAATGGAAGTTTTTCTGTTACAATGACTTTTCTGGTACGCAACACTAAATGCATCTCAGTGCTCCAGATAAGGAAGGGTAACAGGGATAATTTACGGATAATTTTCCATAAAATCATGTTGTGACCCATCATTAGAACTGTCTCACTGAGACGGTTCTAATGAGGGTCACAACATACATTTTCATTGAGAAATAAGAAAACCTATCTTTGAATTATCCTCAATATCCACTCTTATCTGGAGCTCTGATCTACTGAAAGTAAAATTGCTACTTGTAATAGCAAACAATTCCATAATTATTCTATTTTTCTTCTGACCTAAACTGGAACATGCAAAATTTGTTACCCATATGACAACATATTGAAAAGCTGTATTTATTTTGAAGAGAAAACTCAATGTTGATCACTTGGTCCCATGCAGGAATGCAATTTGTAAATCTCTAGAACATGCCAGGAATCACTCTCCTTTGTAATGATGCTGCATTTTGATGATTTCTACTTAGAAGCTGCATTTTAAAGCAGGAACTGGACCTTCATGGTCACATACTTGGAGAATAAATGCAAAGTGTCTTATCCTAGATGTGAAAGCAGCACTTCTGTCTGCATCTGAAAGACAAAAATCCATCCCCAGCCCTCAGAGAAACATGTAATACTAAATGATTTTCATTCCCATAAAATGAAATAGCTGAATTTTGAAAAAAAAAAAAAATACATATGTACCTAATTTTATGTACAGCAGGTATGTCCTTAATTTTGATAAATTTGGAAAAAAAAAAATCCAAACGAGTCCCTTAAGAGTAATTAACATTTATAAGAAAGGACGTGGTTGGAAGTTGCTGCAAAGTTGCCACAAATATGGCATATATGTTCAAACTAAAAAGCTGTATCTTTTTCAGTTTATATTAATAATATATTTTCGTAGATAAAGGCTAAAGCACAAAAAATTATCAAAAGAACCAATCAGAATATTTTCAAGTTCAATCTGAAGATCTCATTTTCTCACCTTTTGGATCAACTGTACGTACAAGCAAATTTTGTTGGAATGTGACAATGTAGAATAGGTGCAGGAATTTCCTTCAAGTGTACATTTTTTAAGATGAAACTTGACTTGAATCACTGGTCTCCATGCGAGAACGCTGTATTTGGAAGATAAGGAACCTCAATGGCAATGGAACTGCATTTGGAAGATGGGAAACCACCTTATAGTATTGGGGATGAACCACTTTCTTCCATTTGATCTGTGATGAACCTGAAAACCCCCTTCTATGGCTTAAAATCCTTGTAGGTCACTAGTCATGTATTTCATCATGATTTATTGCGCCATCTACATCCCAGGTTTTTTGTCAAATTGGTAGACAGACCGTCGTTCGACTGAATGCTGAAAGTGTGAAGATGAAATAAACCCCACCCACCCTCTGAAGATAAACATACTTTCAATCCATGGGTTTCAGAGATAAATTTATTTGTAGTTGTTCATAAATATCGTACTAATGGTTTGTGTGTTTTTTATAGTTTGTTATTTTAGTGTTTTTTTTTTTTATAAAATTCAACTGGAATATTCTAACCTGTAATGTAAAATTTAGTTACCTAAATGACTTTGTTGGCTGCAAATGCTTGGCTGAACTGTAGCAGATAATCTTTAGTCAGGAGGCTTTTCTGGAGGGACCGATACTGCAACGTTCTACAACTTTCAGGGCTGAAATTTTTCAGCTGGATCAAGTTTTCTTGTCCATTTGGGATGCTGTACTTAAAAGCAGCAACTCGACTTTCAGGACTGAATTTTTTACGCTGAAAACGCAACAACTCGACTTCATCATGCACAGGCATTTTCTTTTTTCTTTGCAAAGTTATGGCAGGACTTCTTTTGGAATCCTCAATAGGCATCATCATTCATGATCTATGATTTCTCTGCTGAAACAGTCTGGAAGATTAAAATCCCACCCACCCTAGAAAGTTTTGTACATGCAACCTTGATATTATTTTGAAGAAGCTTTGATTTAATTTTCATTTTAACAACAAAAGCAAACCAAGTATGCAAATGCCTAAAAAAAATGCCTAGGTTCTTATTTCAGGTATACAGCAATTTGATACTAAATGCAAATTAACATTTTTACTATAATGGCATAATTTTTGTATAATAGCAAAAGAATGCCAATTGATGTTTTACAGTCCAAATAGAGATGTTTATTTCTGACCTTAGTTGGAAAATGCAAAATTTAGTTATCAGGGTACATGTAACTTCATTTTGAGAATTTGTTTATTGAAGAGTCAACTCTACAATCGTCACCTACTCACATGCAGGAGCACTGCATTTTGAAGATTTGAAGATCTCTGCTCACTCCCATGCGGGGAAACTGAACCTTGAATCGTCTTCATTGGGATGCTGGAATTTAACTGCCGAATAAACCCATGTGGAGCTGCATTTGGAAGCCAAAACTGGACTGGACATTTAATACTGAAGGCTCTAGACAAAGGGCAAAGTTTTCCAAGGATCATGGGTATCCTGGATGAGGAATGCAGCACTAGTGCTTGGGTCTGAAAGAAAAATCCCACCCAACCCATGGAATATCGGGAATAAATCTATCTTAAATTAAAAAATCTTATTCTATATACTGTAGTTTAGATTATTAGGGTGCTACCGAGAAGTGGCTACAATTCAGGCATAAAAATTAGCTGTTATCAAATGTATGGCTGGGTTACATTAAGCATTCTTCTTTAAGGCTGTTGGTTGATTGGTTGATTTGATGCTTAACGTCCACGGTAAACAACTAAGGTCATGTCGGGACGGTCAGTTAACCTAACCACACTATTCCTGGGCAGGCTTAGACCTCCTAAGCGGTTAACCAGTACTAAGTGCACATACTTTCGCCAGTAACTGACAACTGCCCTTCTTGAATCAGCGGAAGGAGAAACGAAAGTATGTGGCCAGACCGGGATTCGAACCCAGGACCTCTGACTTACGAGTCAGGTGCCCTACTGATTGCGCTACCCGGCCCGGCACTTTAAGGCTGTACCACACAAAAAATTTATCCACATTACCTGCAGAATACCTTCTACTGTGCAGAATTTCACAATTGCTCGATCAGCTGTTGATCAGATGTTTGCAAACACCAGCAGGAATTTCCTTCTCGTACATTTTTACGGCAACTGCACTTTTAAGATGGAACTCTACTTTAATCATTCATTCCAATTCAACAACGCTGTATTTGGATGAATCTCATATTTTAGAGGTGCAGCAAAACTGTTACTAAGAACCCACTTCCGTCATTTAAGACCGTCTTTCATGGTCACCGGCTATTTACTTCAAGAAGAGCTTTAGAATCTAGTCCTTCTGAATACTGTAAGATTAAATAAAACCCCACCCATCCCTGAAGATAAACATGTACATGCAATTATGTCTTGAATTTCTTTTTGTCAAGGTAAAAATAAATACTCTCCAACATCTACAGCCTGATGTCTAAAGTGTTCTGCGCTAAGGTGAGCAAATCACTGGCCCGTTTAAGCTCCAAGACTCCAATTATTGTAAATGTTAAAAGAATAAAACGAAACCCATCCTTTAAGGAATACGTTTGGCAAACATTCTTTGTGGGTCAGTACTAAAGCAGTTCTATTGAGAGGCCCAAATAAAATGAAATTACCTTCAAAGCCTGCATGTTATGTAAGCGTCTTACTTTTATGTTCATATTTTTCAATTTTAGTTTTCGTAGAAATTTAAATGTTAACTTCAGCAGCTTTTTCCACTTCGTTTAGGTCTAGTTTTGCCGATTTTTCCATTGTTGTCAATAGTTTCATAACTCTCCCTTTCAGAACAAACCCTGTGAGGGTGTGTAGATGTTGACCGCAGATCTGCTTTTGCTTTCTCAGCCAACTTGTGAAGTTCTGCTAAACAAGACTTGGTACGTCACATCTCGGGTCACCATTCAAACTAGTCCGCAACACTGCCTCATATACACAGAGCTCCAGATAAGATGAGGTTTCGAGGATAACTAAAAATGTATGCTGTAACTCCTCATTTGAACAGTCTTGCTGGTCTTAGCAAGACGGTTCAAATGTAAGGGCACAAGCATCCCAATTATCTCTTCTTTTCTAAAGCACTAGTATATAGCTCAGGCAGATGGTGTGCTGCTGCTACAAAAAATCCAAAGAAAAGATATGACCCCCCAACCCCCAAGCATACTAAATGCATTTTTTACAGTACTTTTCTTACTGCAAATTTCATTTAAATGTTAACTATCACTTAAAGTACTTTCTAAGCCAACGACAAGTTAAACCGAGATGTTTAATCTAAGAGAGATGTTTATGAGGGTCTGAATCTGGGGTATACTGATTTGTGATAAAGGCCTGTTTTGCCTAAAATTTTACGTCACTTTCATTCTGCTGTTGAAATTGTTCTGATCACTGATTTTGAGGTGCATTTTTACTATTTCTGCTTTTAGCCAGGATTTCCTGATTACTGACTTCTAAAGGGAGTACCCCATCAAGACCCTTGTATCTTTTTAAGTTCTGAAAGGACTGAACACCGACAGAAATGACCATTCAATCAGTGAAATGGCAGTTTAAAAACTTTTTTGCTATGGGTTAGCAATCACAACTTTTTTTAACATGACACATCATTTCATCACCAAACCAGGTTGATGGTACAGCAAAAGCTACTTGCATGGTCTGCTTTACAGTGTAAGGATCAGCTGGAATTTTTCATGCTTGCAATGGTAACTGATGACAGCACAAGCTTAGGGCAGCTGACTTATTAGCACTGTGCAGTGTGTCTCGCCACCAAGTGAATCTACTGAGGGACTTCAAGAAGCTGCAAAAAAACGAACATCTTTAAATTAACCCCGCCCCAACCCTCAGTTTTAAGCCTAATGCAAATCCTGATTACAATGCTATATGGTAACTGTGTATCTATAAAGGAAAAATGTTTTTCAAGGCGATTACGGAGTATCTTAACCAAAGCTGGCCAAGTTAAATTAGTGACATGTAAGTTTTATCCTATACCATGCTATGTTTTGTATTGTGTTTGTATATACTGAATAAATATTGTTTTAACCAAAGTTAAATTTGCACTTTATGTATCAAATATATAGCAAACAAAATTTTAAATGGTAAATGGAGCAATATAAAATCAGTTGGGCACCTGAGAAATTTCCTCTGAACTCACCACATGGCACCAATTACCCCAAACCTTTAAGTCATCTAGACCAATTGTGCTGTAGGCTATGAACGGGTATGCTGCTATTTCAAGTGATACTGGGTGATGCTCGGCATCATGTTTCTGATTTTCCCTCCAACTCTGGCTCCCTTTTTAGAGATGGTCTGGACCTTTGATTTTTCCTATGGACTTTCTCTGTCAGCATCTCCAATGGAGACCTGTATAAGTAAATATTTAACCCCACCCAAATACAATTATGGAATGCTGGTAATATTACCAAAGGCGTAATTGGAACTCATTGGCTTTGACATTACTGTTCCAGTTGACAGAAAAACTGTAGTGAACAATCAGACCAGTTTCCCTTTTCAGCATTAAAACTGATAGTTTCCAGATACTCTACAACCTGCCCTTCAAGTTTTGTTGACCTTCAATGGGAAGGTTTTTTTATTTCCTTTTGTCAATTTTTAACCAGCCCTTCACAACAAAAGCCAATAAAAAAATGTAAAATCCCAAATGTATAGGGAAACTATCATTTTTAACCTAGAGCTGACAATGCATCTGGTATAAAATAGAAGTGTTTCAACTTGAAAAGATGATTAACTCTATTTTCATGCAACTTCCCACATTTTAAAACAAAAGTACATCGAACGTTTTTTCAAAATCACAAACACTTAAGCCATCTGCAAGCAATCTTGTTAACTCATAATATGATGGTCCATTTACTCCATTATACAGGGAATGTTTCGCCACCTTTACAATAAAACAAGACCTGTCAGTAGGACAGGATAGCTCGCCCAACACGCCTTGCCCATATCCTAAAAACGTTAACACTTTGCTAACGCCGCCGCCGGGTGTAGTGCAATAGCTCTTCCTGTACGTTTTGTACAGGCCAGCTAAAAAGCGATGAAAACTCATTCCAAATGAATTATTCATGAGCAGCACAATGAAAGCATTTTTCCAGAGGTCCTCCAGTGGCCCTTCCTACAAGACGGAGAGACAAAGAACATGGACATATGGAAAGATGGCAGCAAAATCAAGAAATTCTATCAGACTTGGACACATTGACCAGCGTATCAGAGACCCCTCAATATTCTGGAAGCTCTGCAACACAGTATCAAAATGCCGAAGACCAAACCTCTTGCCTTTTCTGATCAAATGGTGAAGACTAAGAACTCTACAAGGCGGAAACAAAACAAATGATTTAATAGAAAAATATCTCCACAATTCAAATTCTAAGACGAACACAAGGAACTGAAATCAAACATATATCAATGTTTTAATCTGCTGAAAAACGCATCTAACTTCAATGGGTCCCCGTCCAGCACATTTTGTTGATCATTCTCACTTTGCGATTCCTCCGAAAAATAATTAGTTTTGGCAGAATTCTCATCACTCCTATTTAAATTGATAAATTTACATGCTTTCAACTTATGTTTCCTGTGATCCAATAATCGAGAATCGGACCTTAACCGTTCTACAGTTGATTGTAACAAAGCATAAATATGGAAAGTCTCTGCTTTTGATTTCCGCTTTTCAGCTCGAATTATTAATCTTGAAAGAACATCTTTGCTCCCAATATTATTATGAGTTTTACGTGAACTGTTACAACAAACCATTTTAACAAATGAATACAAAGATAACCATAAAATCCAAAAGAACTTATCGCAAAGCCCGAAAATTAAACATGGCTGCCAATTCTGAATACGCCCAGCGAGGATCCTTCCTCTTCAACTTCTCCGCCGCATTATAATGCGCGTTCCGTGACGGGCGTTTATATAGTAACAATAATCTACAGTGTATTACTACGCGAGAAAAGAGTTGAAAAACAAAGAAGTGCCTTCATTGTTACAAAAGTTTTTCTTTAATTGGCTTATTTTAACTATTTATTCCGACTTTTAGACGATTCTGATTTACCGAAAAGGTGAATACAATATTTTTCAATTCAAATGGTTGCCGGTGAAATTATTTCAGTGATGGGAAAGCGGATGTATCGCGTATTTCGTAGGTGTAAATAATAATAGCCAACTACGTCATTATAAACACTTGGTTAGAAGACGCACTTTCTGATTGCAAGTTAGTCTAAAACTCACAAGACGTTCGCCGTAGGAGCAGAGGGAGCATCCCCCGCCCTCTTAATAATAATTGGGCAGGCCTGACCCTGTTGAGGCTCCCGACTTGGTATCTTTCAAGCGGGGCTTCTCAGTTCCTGAGATTACATTAAGGGACGAGTCAATTATTATCCGGTGTGTGTGTGTGGGGGGGGGGGGGGGGGGGGGGCGAGTGCATTTAGGGAAGGGGGGTTACCTATTACCCCCCCCCCTCCATTACTCCTTAAATTTCAGACTTTTCTTTCAATTTCAAAACTTAAAGACATGTATGGAAGATACACAAAACTTTGGCAGCTTCATATATGCGACCGATTGACCCCTTTACAACCGCAATTAGGCAGATCAAGTCCTTTGCCTTATACTTCGGTTACACAAAGTTTTGAGTCAATGGGGAATTAACTCGTCTGAATAAAAGAACAAAGTTCTAAACAAATTAACACATTAAAGTTCCTGATAGTAATGAATAAATCTAACATAAATCTCTAACTGATCTGGACAAGTAAATAAGTCAATAACTTCTTAAACTGGAAATATTGTTTATACTCTATATTAAAAGTTTCTTAATTCTTTGTATGTAAAGGTTACTTCCCTTGTTAATCTTAAGTTGTGATAATTCCTGTATAGTTCCTGACATATAGTTCTTATAATCAAACATGAAAACACTAGTTCCAACACAAACATTAAACCATTCCGACATGCAAACTTAACGAAACGGATGGCTGAGTCTGAGACCTGATGTTTGCAGTGACTAGACTATGCCTAGACTGAGACTCGACTGAAGATTTCTATTTTCATCCAATCTTATATATGATTTTGAGCCCAAAAGTGTCATAATTACTTGGGAAAGTCATAAATGCCAAAATCCTTTGAGAAGAGTAGGTTTGGAAAGATAAGATCATTATCAAGAGATAAGAAATGCCAATTCCACTATCTGCCAAATTATCTCAAAATTAAGTAATTAGAATGGCCAAAGTAGCACAATCTCCAAGTGTCATAATTACTTCCTACAATCTATTGATGCAAATCAGTTTCCCTTTTTAGCAAACATTATTGATATTGAATGAAATTTTAAAAAGTGACTTTGTGAGCAATATTTTAACCTGAATTATGAAATTTTATGGAAAAATGAAATATATGATTTTAATAATTGTGACAAAATATAATATGATTTTAATAATTGTGAGAAAATATTGGAATAAAACGTGAATTCCTGAAATAAAAAATAGGCCTACATGCAAGTCAAATACAATCAGATTATTAATTTTCATATTCTATACATATTTTCTATATTATATTTTCGCTGCATTTTCATTTTTATTTGTTTATTATCATATTTATTTATATTTAATGGGACAAAATTGTCACTTATCCAAAAACAGACCTTTTCATTGTTTGCTAGAACAACACAGAACAGTATGAAAGTGTCTATAAAATCAAGTCAGGAAGATGATTTTGTTCTCAAATTTAATGCCTGCATTTGTGATATCAGCTCTCCAGGTGCCTTTTCATCAGCAAAAACTACTGTGGCTTCTGGGGTTGCTCCCCAGACCCCGCGCCCCAGAGGCCTAATTAATATTATTAACAGTTATAATTATTAAGCATTTTCAACGCAGGATTTCTGGGTGTCCCTTAGCAGAAGAAATTGCAAGAAATGCAGACAAGTTTAAACAGACCATGACTGATTAACCTGTTAGAAATAAGAAAAAAGTTCTATGTGTTTCATACAGATTTTGATTGAGGTCAGTCTGACATAAAATATGTAACATGGTGTGTGTGTGTGTGTGTGTGTGTGTGTGAGAGTGTGTGTGTGTGTAGGGTAGCTGGGATGGGGGGATGGGGGTCATAAAACATTTTGTCACATAGGTTGGGGGGGGGGGACAGTCGGAAAAATATTTCTGGTGAGACTGGGGGGCGGGGGTCGTAAAACTTTGGTGAACCATACAAAAATGTACCCCCCCCCCCCCCCAATAATAAATGACTCGTCCCTAAAGACAAATATTCATGTTTATTGGATGTTATAATCCTGTTATGCAACAATCCAAGGGCACTGCCATTTCATCAAAGGAAATACTCTATTTCACATAGGTAATGACATAACAGGGTCATTAAACCATTACAGAATAAGGGTGAGTTCTATATAGTAGAGAATACCAGTATAGGTTTTTAAGGGATTAACTCCACTAAGTAGAACCTTGTGACTAGTGGTGATGGCTGGAGCTAGGCCGATGTGGGTGTACCCCCCCCCCCCCCCCCCCCCCCTTGAATACTAAATATTGCTTAACTTTGTGCTTGAATAATATTCTTTAAAATCTAGTTTGAATACTGAATACTCTTTAGAAGCAGCGCGATATAAAATCCTCGTAAATATATAAGAGAATAGTTATATAGTAGTATGATCGTTACTTAAAAGGCTCATTTGCCACAGATTTAGATACATTAAGGTAGTAATTATACTGCAAAACTCTGTTTTTTGTTTGTTAAAACAAATGCTGAAAACGTTAGCTGTGGATTGTATACAGTATAACATACACTAACAGGTCTGTGAAAACAGAGGAAACCGAGATTAGACTGCTCCTTGGGGGAACCAATCTAATCAAGGTCTAAACAGTCACCATTTCATCTGTGCATTTTTGTAGGCATTACTCTTTGGTAAAACCGGAATAACAGGAAAGTAATTAGTAGGACAAGGACCAACTGTGCTTGCAGCAGGTGCAGAATTGGGGGGGGGGGGGGTCGTGTCTTTTAACTTCAACATTGTTTTGTTAGGAAACGAACCGAAACGGCGAAATGTTTTTGTTTTTTTTCTGTTTATTTATTCTGTAACATAAAAATGTAAGTTTTACTGAAATAATTTGCATTTATAAGCATGCCCCGTGGATTATATATTATTATTGTGTGTGTGTGTGTGTGTGTGTGTGTTTCATGAAATTCAATATCTTGCATTTTTGAAAAATGTTAAACAATAACTACCTATTATCAAGATAACTGCATTTTTTACCAGTTTGCTTTTATTTGTTAAAACAAATGATGAAAACGGCCAGCTGTGGATTTTATACAGTATAACATACACTAACAAACTCTTTCGTAAGAATTTTATAGCTATGTTTTCGGCGGCGTTTTACGAAAGCGCCGATCAATATATCAAAGGCGTTGTTTTTTTTTTTTAAGAAAGCCCCTAAATTTTACTATCAAATGCGCGTTTCAAATGTGCGGATTTTTCGTCCCTTTCTTGACAATGATCTAAGTTAATGGGCACTATGGTTGTCATAGCACCATCAGCACAGAGGCGACCTTTACTTTTTTTGTTTGTGCACCGCCAGGAAATATCTCCGCATTTTAGAATAGAACCAAGTCGAAATACATCTAAATTCCTGGTTCAATGTGTCTAAAATAACGGGTTTTAGACTGGCCAGAAAAAAGTTTGCAGGTAACTTGAGTGATTATCAGTGTAATCACCGGCTAAACGGCCTAAGGTTGCACTCCACAGTTTTTTTTTGATAGCTCGGTGACTCCACAGGGGGTCAGCCAAACAAAGTGACATTCCAGCCTGATTGAATGCATAAATCATTCTTTCTTCTCTTTGAATGAGCTGTGCATATGCCTAAATACACTTTATAGCCATTTATAACCCCTATAAGCTCCTTATATGAATATTGTTGCAGAGAAAATGACACCCCACCCACTTTTTGGGGCCAGATTTTTTTTCAAAAATGGCAATATTACCCATGCTGTACTGAAGAGCAGGACAATTGTTGACACCTAAAGCTTACAGATTTACCCAGAGGGCTTACAGATGATCACTGTCAACTGCAACTGGATACCTGCCAGCCGTTTAGATTTTCTGCTATTCTTAATTGAAAATGAGCACTATCTTTTTCACAATTGTATTTCGTGCCTTATCAGTGCAACCATAGTTTCGCATCCATGCCGCACTGCGATTGGATGGTTTTCAATGTTGGAAATAAATTCAGTTTTTACTTTCCTGGTACATGCTCACTCAAAGGGAGGAAAGTTTCCTGCATATAAGGAGCCAAAAAGAATTTATAGCCCAAGATACAAGCCTACCCCCAAATATTAGTATTTTTGTCCCCGGCCAAAAGTGCGAAACTGTGAATGGCAACTTAAATGCACAGGTGCCTTTAGGTCGTTTAGCCGGTGATTACTCTGCATGATTTCTAGCGCTTTTGAAACCACTTTGTTGGTTTTCTCGTGTCGCGGCTCATATACTTCTAGTTTGTTACAAGTATACAGCTGGGTCTTCAAATTACTTTATTTCAGTGTGTGTATATTTCCATTTTTGAGTTTTCTTTTGCAGAGAGTTACGTGGCATGATCAGAAATAAAGAGGTTCATTTGAAACAACATCACGGATTTACGCGCTTTTGATATACGCCCGTTTTCGGGTAGACCTGTCTGTATAAACAGTGGAAACCGAGATCAGACTGCTCCTTAGGAACCAGTCTGATCAGGGTCTAAACAGTCACCATTCCATCTGCGCATTTTTGTAGGCATTACTCTATGTTAGAACCGGGATAACAGGAAAATAAATAGTAGGACAAGGACCGGCTGTGCTTGCAGCAGGTGCAGAATGGGGGATCTATTTTTTGGGATATTTTTTTTTAATTTAAACATTGTTTTGCTAGGGAACGAGACGGTGAAATGTTTTGTGTTTGTTTTTTTGTTGTTGTTGTTTTGTCTATTTTTTTTACTTATGCTGTAACCTAAAATGTAAGTTTTACTGAAATAATATGCATAAGCATGCCCCGTGGATTATAAACAATTTTCATGAATTTTTTTCGTGAAATTCAATTTCTTGCATTTTAAAAAGAATGTAAAAAAAACCCTACCTATTATCAAGATAACTGCATTTTTACCAGTTTGTTTTAAATGTCCAGCATTATAGATTATATGATTTTCATTAATGAAAGTGCATTCATGTGCTAGAGATATGAACTGAAGTGGAAAATGTGTAAAAAAATGGTTTGTAGAAATTTTGTTTTGTGTGATTTTAGGATAACAAAATGGTGATTTTTTTTCTTATCCAAATATATTATAGCTCTTTGTGTTTTTTAGCGGGTATAATGGTTTGGATGCCCCGCCAAATTCGCGGCGCCAATATTTCTATTCAGTATCTTTCTACCTCAAGTCATTTGCTCAGGAACGTTAAAAGCTGACTGCTAAGAACTGCAAACACTGAGTAAAAAGATAGGCAATGATCAAACATTGATACAATCAAATCCAAGTTTACAAGTTTATTTAGCAAATCTCTGGTTTACATACATAAACAACAAGAGAGTCTACAAGTACAGGAAAACAATTATAGGCTATTTGCTGTCTATAAAACAGGTCATTTTGCAGATTTTCTCTTTTATAACTGGTGATAAAATTGATTTTTTTCCTCCACTGGTATTGTCAAACTACATGTAATACATAACTGGAAACCGACTTTCAGAATTTTTTCTTGTCAATGTTTTTGCCTTTGTCTATTAAATCCTCTACAATAATTTACAAATTTTTCAGCTTAAATAAAGGGGAATACAATAATTTAATGTAATAGCTATAAGCAGTGCCCATTTATGCATCACAAACAAGAAATGATTCTATAGATAAATTAACCCTAGTCATCACCAATCAATTCTCTTCCCAACCAATAAATAAGTGAACTTCATATTACCAGGTATACAGGTGCCATTGAGTAACTCTACAATTGACATAGGTAAATACTGACCATTCTAAGGCTGTTGCATAAATAAACGTACTCCATTGTAAAATGCAGTTAAAATTTCGTCTAAAATGGGCAGTTTTCAAAAGAAACTTTTTAGTTTCAAAATATAATTTTGAAGAAAATTATAGATTAGTTATGCACAAGATAGACACTAAAGATGCGCTTTACTTCACAGTGATAGTTGTGATAGTTTTAGAGGACCCGTTTTATAGACAGCAAATGGCTTATAAGTGGTTATGATGGTGACATAGTCTAGTAACATGTTCGAATAAAGTTATGTATTTCGACATATTTCATTTCATGGGAGAGCGACTCAAATATTCTAGCGGTTAAAAGAGATTAGTTACACATTCAATCCAATGACAGCCTTTTAAGCATGCATTTTCCGCATTTGGTACCGTTACATTATTAACCTGGATGACCTGTCCACAAGAAAAGGAGATCAAAATGATTATCCCGTGCAGACGTCGCTAGTATATTCATATCGCACAAAGTAACTGTTTCTTGCGCTAGATATTCTAGAAAATTTGTATGGATACCATAAAATTCCAAAACATTGGGACACCGAAAACAATTTTCGCAGCTCCTCTTGCAATGTGTCCAAATGACGCAAATAGACTGGCAAACAGCGCAGACCCAGACCAGGCCGCTCCTTTAGGAGCACTCCGATCTGGGTCTTAACTGTCTGCTCAGAACTATCTGTCCCAACATTCAGAACCTCCACGATGGATAAGGTAAGACAATGTTTTAAGTTCTATAATTTAGATATACAGTCAACTCTCGATATCTCGAAGTCTAACTTCAGCCAAAACCACTGATACCTAAATCCCACAATCAATAGGGAAAGAAGCACACACACACGGAAGTTCACGAAAGACACGCACGGTAAACCGAATGAACAGCTCTTTCCCAAACAGGTGGTCATTCAGCTACCCTAATCAAAAAGCATTCTGTTTAGGTAGTCAGATACTGAATAACTCTGTTTATTGTTACAACAAAACAGAGTCATTATTCATGATAAAATCGGCCAACTGTGGAGTACGAGTATATTCAGGGAGTACGAGTATATTCAGTCATAACATACATTATAGCTTGGTCGAGCCAAGTTGGCAAGCCATGTGATCTTTGTTTGTATAGATATTTATGTTTATAGTGCCTAAATATAGACAAGTTTATAATTAGAAGCGTTTGGTGATACCGAAGGTACATATATTGGAAAGTGTAAAGAACAATACCTGTTTTGTGACCTGTGAATTCAAAGTGCTTGGTGGCCGAATAGTCAGGTCGAAGACTGACAAAGTTCTTTTCTAGATTCGTGTATACTATGAGTTCGAATCCGGGTCAAGTTTTTATTTTCATTTGTATTTCATTATATTGTTTATATCATATTCTTTTTTCTTTTCTTTTTACTTATTTATTTTTTTTGTTGTATTTTTGATATATATGCTTTTCTTTTTCTTTCTGTCATTTTGCCATATAATTCTTTTTTTTTCTTTTCATTTTTTCATTTCTTTTTTTGTCTTTTCTCTTTTTCTTTCATTTTTACTGCACATTTGTCCAGTCCATTTAGCAAATATTGACAGCTAACAAGAACAACAATTTATCCTGTAAGAGTGTCTGTCAAAGGTAGTTTTATTAGAGTTCTTTCGGATAAAACGTATAGGTAAACGTAGCCGTATCTGGACGTATCGGGACGTATCGGAAAGGGATCGATCAGTTGTCTCAAATTCAATTTCCATTCGAGGATTTTTAAGGTAGCTGGGCACCAGAGGCACATGGGGGCTACCAAGGACAATCCAGATTAGTTGTTTAACTCACAGGTGGCTATCAGGATGAAGAACTGACCTGAATTCTAGGCCAATCTTCAAGCCCGGACGAAAGATGTGAGTTAAGTAAGATGTTGTAAGTTAGAATAACGGCATAAAGTGAACTGCCAATGGTCTTCTATAGTTTAAGTCAATTCCAACTATTCCACAATGTCCCAGGCAACAGTGCTCGGCTGGAAGGCCCTGAGTAGGGCCAGGAGTTAAAGGCAAAGGGCCTGCCTCCTTACCACTATCTGTCTGCGAGTTGGTTTGGTGGACTGCTAATGACGAAGTTTCGGCGGTCCTCTTCAGAGACACAGGTGCCTCAGCCCCCCCCCCCCCCCCCCCCGCCCCACCCCCCAAGGACGCGTTTACACGACCAAAGTTTCTATGACAAAGTAGATTTGTCACAGAAAAAATTGCTTGTGTAAATGCCAAAATATGACAATGTTTCTTTAACAAATATATATGGTAAACTTACTTCGATGAATTAAATTTGTCCGTGTAAACGTAGAACTTTGCTAAAGATTATGTAACAAGAACATTGCTACAAGCGTGGAAAATGTGACAAAGATTTTGTTTCATCGCTGCATGTAAGGGCGCGTTTACACGAGCAAAGTTTCTATGTCACAGAAACTTTAACAAAGAAAGTATGACAAACATTTTGCGTTTACACGGAGCAAATTATTTGTTCAAGAAAATGTGCCATAGAATCTTTGTCACATAAACTTTGGCAATGAAATAATTGCTGCAGTGTTCACACGACCAAATATTATTCGTCAAAGTTGCCTGCAGCGATGAAACAAAATCTTACGTAACGCTATTTCAATCTGACGTGACGTCAGTTTATGACCGTCTTATGTAATGTTGCAATCATGATTGTAAGTCAGTTCTTTTTATTTCAACCTTTATATTTCTTTTTAAACAGATGGTAAATAAAAGAACGGTCAAAATTATTTGGAGTTTAACTATTTCAGTATTATTTGAAAAACTGTGGTTCCACAGAGAAGCAGGTGATTGAAGATGTACCATTTACTTCAATGTATTGGGGTAACTGGGACGCCAGTCTTTTGACCTTACAAGTTCAGCTATTCATTTTGATGTATAGAAGCCCAAGGAATAAGTGGAACACTGCTGATATCTAGAATCTTGCCAGGAACAACCTTGTGTGACAAAAGATCATTTAGCTTATGTTCACTTAAAGAAAAATATTCTTGTTTATTATGTGTCATAATCCTATTATGCAACAAACCAGTGACACTGCTATTTTATCAAAGGAAATACTCTTCCTCACATAGGTAATGCCATAACAGGGTCAAGACTTGGGGGTGTGTTCTATATAAAAGAGAATATTTGTCTTTAACACATCACAACTTGGCTTTACCCCTCCCATTTTATTTCGTTTGATCATTTATCAATTCGTTAAACACTCCTTGCATAGTAGTTTATTTTATTTTGTTTCTATACGGATTTATCGTAAATTAATGATATTTCAACAAAATTGTCGAGAGAAGAATTTTATTTTACTTCGGAAAAAAACACTTACAAAGGAAATGTAGTGGGTGGGGTATTTAGATGTTGACTTTTAGTAGAAAATACCTGTTCTCTTGTTAATGTCAGTATTCTTTATATAGTGTTTGAGAGTTTTATCACACTGTTTTTATATATTCGAGTAATTGAATATGTTAAAAAAACTTAAGCTCACAGTAAAAACCTGAAATGCGGAGTAAAGTTTATCCCTAAATTTTTTCTCTGTTATCTAAACTCGATATTAGAAAAAGGAACAGATTGTTTTGAGTTCTATGTTTTTCTGTTCTTTGATACTAATAGCTTCATTTACAACCTAAACTCGAACATTTTTCTTTTATAGGCCTACTGGTAAGTGGGACATTTCACTGCATGGTATCAATGTTGCCCTATTAAGATATATTAGTACAAGCCATTGTATACCCAGCAGGCACATGACGTTGAATGACGTCGATGTCAGTACGACGTCATTTCGACGTTATGTGCCCGCTGGGTATGAAATCATATTATGGGGAGCTTATATTTGATCTCGATCTATTATATCAGCCCGTGCAAGCAGGTGTTTTCCAATGAGTGTCCCACTTGCCCCAATTTCCCCTACATGTATATGTTCGGATAGTAGAGTCTATTCAAGGGACGTAAGTTCACCAAGTTCTCATTCTTTCTTTTTTCTATAACTCCACCGTTGGCCTACAGGATCATCGATTAAATATGAGCCGCGACACGACAAAACCAACAATGTGGTTGTGCACCCAGCGCAGACTCAGATCAGCCTGGGCATCCGCCCAGTCTGATCAAAGTCTTCGCTGTCCGCATGGAGGTAGCTTAGACCATTAGCTACCCTTTAAGCGCATTGCGAAGACTCTGATCAGACTGGGCGGATGACGATACCGATCTGAGTCTACGCTGGGCGCACAACCACATTGTTGGTTTTCTCGTGTCGCGGCTCATATATAATATGATCGCCCAGTGAGTATGCTGTATTTTTATGTCGCGCAGACGTAACAAGTCGGTATATACGGTAAAGTAGTCCGTCATACGTTTGACAGACGTTCCAGCTATTTCAGGAATGTGCGTCATTGCACATACGCACTTCATCAAACCCTGCATCCAGATAATATTTTCCGGGCTCATACACTGTAAAAGAATACCGTAAAAATTATGGTGAATCCGTTGAAATATCAATGATGTTAGCACCGTAACATATATTGGCAGAAATTGATATTAATAGGCCTACTGTTGTTAATTTCAGGAAGAAGAAATATGAAGCTAAGGGACGAGTCATTTATTATGGGGGGGGGGGGGGGGGGGGCATATATTGGCAGAAATTAATATTAATAGGCCTACTGTTGTTAATTTCAGGAAGAAGAAATATGAAGCTAAGGGACGAGTCATTTATTATGGGGGGGGGGGGGGGGGGGGTCGGGTACATTTTCATAATGGTTCACCAAAATTTTTCCAACCCCGCCAGTCTCACCAGAATTATATTTCCGACCCCCAGGTAGGTGACAAAAAATTTCATGACCCCCCCCCCCCACCACCACCACCACCCCCCTTCACACACACACACACACACACACACACACACACACACACACACCATATTACCTATTTTATGTCAGACTGACCTCAATCAAAACCTCTTTGAAACACAAAGAACATTTTCTTATTATAACAGGTAAATTACATGTAATCATGGTCTATTTAAAGTTTGTCTGCATTTGTTGCACTTTATCGTCTGCTTATGGTCATCCCGAAATCTGCTGTCAAATAGTTAATTAGTTAATAATTAACGTCAATCGGGGTATTATCGGACAAGGGTAGTTATCGGACAAAGTCAAATGGTTATTAATCCCCTGTGCCTAATATATTCCTGTAGCACACTAAAGGCAGCTGGGTACCAATCATTTTTCCCGCCACTAGCAGCAGCAACGTGGTGACGAACAGGGTTGGCCAAGATCAGAAAATCCGGGCAAAACTAAGTCCACCCTGTTAAAAACCTCCACTTCCGGTTGTTATTACTATTTTCAGTTCACGTTGAAACGTATGTCTGCATTTTTCTATGAAAGTTTAGCAGTCGTAGCTGAATTTCAAAATTGGCATCAGCCTCGTGTGTGTCGGTAAAATGGCATCTATTTATAGATTGATCGGGTTAGTGTGTTGGAGTTATGAGTGAACCGAATGAACCCAATTACGGGAATTATCGGACACGATTTCTTATTCAATCACGTCGCAGTCGTTTTCATTGCATGCTTCTATTCATATTCATGAAATTCTTTTCAGTGTATTGTCCAAGTCATTGTTTTCATTGCCTTTTACATCATTTTACATATTCTTATATGTGCATGTTTTTACATTTGTTTGTATTGTTTGCTCTTATGCCATCATAGAGTGGCCGGAGTCTTATGTTTAGCAATAAAATTCTGTTCTGTTCTGTTAAATAAAAGCCCCATGAGTACACAGTACGACAGGGTTCCAATAGCGTGGCCAATTTTGCATTTAAGGTGGTAATTTGTGATAAATGCAAAACTCTGCAAAAATCATAACTAGATAAATAAACGTATCTCCCTGGAAGTTAGCAGATTTCTTATTTATTTTAGA
Organism: Ctena decussata; assembly: GCA_963989385.1. Lineage (NCBI taxonomy): Eukaryota > Metazoa > Mollusca > Bivalvia > Lucinida > Lucinidae > Ctena > Ctena decussata. The sequence continues at coordinate 82,758,388 of OZ022499.1, read as the reverse complement.
ATACAAAAAAAGAGATACATGCTGCTTAAAAAGTGTTTTATAAGGAAAGATCAAAGGGTAATTTTCTGCGCAGAAATCTAAAAAAATTAACATCGTTAATTCAGACTTGGGGTCGAATACTTTCAAAAGTATTCGAATACAAATACAAATACTTTGCAATTTAAGAATACAGAATACAAATAAAAATACTTTTTTTATGAATGTATTCAAATAAAAATACAAATACTTTGCAAATGTATTCGAATACTTTTGAATACTTTTTAATAAAAATGGAAATTTCATCAACCAATAGTTTATGCTGAACTTTCATATCTCTAGTAGTCCAGACTCTATAGAGGTTTTACTACATAAAAATAATTTTGATTCAAAGATTCTTTCTTTTGACCTGTCCTAGATATCTTCATATCTTTTTTCATATCTAATTTAGGAACCTTTTATTTCTATGGTACAACTGGATATCTTTCTATGTTCGCAAATTTGCATATTTGGTGTAAGGTGACTTTATTTCCATATTCTGATGCCAAAGCTGGATCTAAATAATTCCCACCTTGCAACATTGTAGATCCTGATCAGATGGCTTCTTCAGAAGCCAGCTGACCTGGATCTACACTATTTGTCATTTTGATTCTACATATATAGCAATAAATCGCATCAAATTGGCATTTTAATTTATTCAGCAGGTTAAGGGTTAAGTGCAGTGTCTGTACAGGTTTTTCTTCAAATTGTATGAGATTGGGCATTTGTTGTGGTTTTCATCTCTGTTTCAAATTATGTTTGGCTGAAATTAAGACGGGATCATAATTGTGTATTGTAATTTTTGAGAAATTGTACAGGTATGGCATGGCTTAGTTGTCAGTTCTGTGCCTTGTCCCTATTTAATACTGTCCTGGGGCAATCTACTGAAAGATGACAAATAGGTATTATATTTGCTAACTAGGAAATTTAACCTAGTGCCATAAAAGATAACTTGACTAACAGTGTTAACCAAGATCGGACACTTTAAAGTGCAGCATATGATCAGGGTTTTCAATAATGGCTCAAAAACTTTATTTTTTTACAGAAAGTTATGAAAATAAAATCAGCCAAACACCCCATAAATTGATGAGTGACCAGTCCAAATGATAGAAATGGGAGAGTTCACAGGGCAGTAATGTATTAACTAAGCTGAAAGTATTCTATGAATGGCTATTGTTTTAACGATTTTTGATTGGCATAAACTACTGCAGACATTAACTAGTTCAGCACCAGACTTCAGCTCAATGGGTCCGGGGTTCGAATCCTTTCAGAGGCGATATTTTTTCTGCACCTAGACTGCAGTTCATTGCACAGACCCTATCAAATTATCAATCCATCATCCTACAATGACTGAAATACTGTTGAAAAGGGTGTAAAACACCAAAACATACATCCATCCATTAGACAGTTTAGAGACAACTTATTTCAATGGTTGTTAACTTCCTAAACTTAAAAATGTCACATTTTAGCAAAAATTAACTACATTCAGCATAATTCAGGTAACTTTATGCATCAATGTTCCCTTAAATGGCAAAAGTATTCAAAATGTATTCATAAAAGTATTCATGAATACATGAAATTTGCAATGTATTCGAATACAAATACAAATACTTTTATTCTAAGAAATCCACAAATACAGAATACTTTATGAATACTCAGAAAATGTATTCGAATAGTATTCTAATAAGAATACAGAATACGATTACCCCAAGTCTGATCGTTATTGAAAATTTACATAACGCTGACGGTACGTTATTGCATTATGAAGAGCGTCCTAGCAATTATTGATTCCAACTCTTTCTCAAATTGTAAGGTAGACCAGATCAAAACGGTAGCTTATTCTCAAATGTTCAACCATGTACAAGGTCCATGTACAAATGTACATTAGATGCATTCATTAAATAACGGGTAGGCAAGCATACCTATATGACACCTTCAATATAAATAACTGATTACTGATACTAAACAGATGTATAAATAAACGGAGTGGCTATTGCCAGTCGACTGGCAATAGCCATTTTACGTTAAAATCGCTATCGACAGTTGACTGGTAATAGCCATTTTACGATGAAATCGCTATTGCCAGTCGACTTGTAATCGCGATTTTAACGAAATACTGTCTCAAAGGGCCGTTAAACCCAAAACAAACCCAAAACAATCAATCAATCAAACATCCGATTAAGATTTTACGGGGTATGTTGCCCCGCTCAGCAGAACTTTTGGTATGTAAAGTTAGGATAGGGGAAATCAGGATTTCTCACAGAAAATCACATGCCTTTCCGCGAGCAGATCCGTTCTTCGAGCAAGGCTCGAACCCAAAGCAGTGATAATGATCGTTAGCCCGTTTATCCACTTGCCAAGGAGGCCGGGTATAATTTTAGTATGATTTGCATACCAATCCCATAAACAATTTGTCGGCCATAAGACGGATGAATCACTTGCGTTTTTTCGGCTCTTTCAGTAGCATTCAGTCATGCCGCGCAGATGGAAGGGTGATAATGAAAATTTTTCTGCAATGGAATCCCGTTAACGATTGAAAAGAAATCCACTTCCATCGGGATTCAATCCAGACCGCTTTCTTAACAGGCCAGTGCTTAACCCACTGCCTTAAAGAGGCTCCTCAGTAACACAAGACCATAGTTCCTAAATGTGCAGCTTTAAACTTGATATTGGAATGCCACTTCTTAATCTTTAAACTGATCATAATTTAAAAAAGCTGGGGAAATACTAGAAATACCAGCTAACTGGCAATAGCGATTTCACGTATAAATGGCTATTGCCAGTCGACTGGCAATAGCGATTTTGACGTGAAATGGCTATTACCAGTCGACTGTCAATAGCGATTTTAACGTAAAATGGCTATTACCAGCCGACAGGCACTAGACCTTTCCATAAATAAAATTGTTCAATCTTGTTATAGTATCACCTGTGGGTTTTTTTTTTTGACAAAAAATTGGACACAGGCTACGTCTTTGTTTTCTGCCGAGCCTGATAATGTGTGAAAGAGTTTGATAAAATAAGAACTAGGACGCTCTTTTTAATGCAATAAAGTACCCTTAGCATTTAGTATTTTCAATAACGATATTATCATTTTAGATTTCTGCGCAGAAAATTACCCTTTGATCTATCCTCATAAAAGCACTTCTCAACATCAACAAATCCTGCATTTTCGGATTCTAACTTATGAGAAACGTATAAGGAAGGCATCTGCTAAGTTTGGCAAGATCTGTTGTAATGCAGATTTTAAAGTTCTTCCCGATGTTTTTTAAATACTAGAAAATGAATAATAGAACTAAATTACGTTTTGTAAATTCACCTCTTCATGTCTACCTCATATTTCCAACAATGAACTCTTTACATTTATGCAAATTATTTGTCACATCTGTTTCAAATAGAATTCTACGCATTTTGACCAAATAACTCCCATTTCTTGTAAATTCCATATCTGAATGCATTTATTAAAGTTAAAAGAACGCATTCTGAACTGTTTTAGTTGTTTAATTGTTGTTTTTCAACAACCTGCTTTTTGTCCGATAACTACCGTACATGTCCGATGATTACCCGATTTGGGTTGCCTTAAAAACCATGCCGCTCTCTACAGGTTATCAAGAAAACACAACTCAAGTCTTACTGACAAGCTTCGGCTTTCTTCAAAGTATTAGGAGGTCTCATTTTAAAGAGTAAGGCAGTAAAGGTTAAATTTGGAAAGCCGAAAACCTGGGTTTTGTCCGATAATACCCCGACTGACGTTATAACAGTTACTAATATTAATTGGGCTTCTGCGGGTGGGGGTCTTGGGTGCAGCCCCAGAAGCCACAGTAGTTTTGCTGATGAAAATGCACCTGAAGAGCTGATATCACAAATGCGGGCATTAAATTTGAGAACAAAATCATCCACTCGACATGAGTTTTATAGACTCTTTCATACTGTTCTTTTCTAGCAAATCAATGAAAAGAACTGTTCTTTGATATGAAGCCACTCCGTCTTTTGTACATGGCATTTCCATAAATGTCTTTAAGTTTTGAGTTTGAAAGAAAAGAGTATGAAATTTTAGGAGTAATGGGGGGTCTGGGGGCTTTTTCATGTTTAGAAATGAAAACTGATGGAAGAGTATTGACACCCCCCAATACGCCTAATAAATATATATGACCCCCCTGCTCCGAGGCTTATTGATTTCCGACCCCCCCCCCCCCCCCCCCCCCCAGTACATCATCAAAAAAAATCCTACGGCTTTTGATGAAGATTTCTACTGTTAACGGCCGTTTAGCAGACGACTTTAACAAAATAGATATATTGATTTTCATATTTTAATGCGAATCTAGCCTTTTATGCTGTGTCGAAGAATTCCAGCTCATACTGTTATCCTTTTGCACACAAAAATTTTCGTTTTTTTTTTTGGCAGTTTTATCGAAATAGGCTTAGCGAGAATCCCAGTCATCATACTGACTCCATTTACTCCTGTATTTTTCCATGCAGAGGAATATTGCACTAAATTGTAAATGTACACCGATATTTGCTGCAGCATGCACGAATGTATGAAAAAATGTGAATTTCAGCAAAAAGGCTTTATAGTTTTTTACGGCTAATCCAAACTTATGTATTGGATTTCGAATGTTATGCTAACGTATTCTACGGTGGATGTTTATGTTTCCTACGGCTTACGTCATGTGATTTGTATTTCCTTTCAGCTATAATGTCGTTTATAAAACATGAATAAAATCTTAAAGAGTTCCTTCGAGGGCAAAGATTATATTAAGAAGAAGGAACATGGGCCAGACTACGTAGTTTCGGCTAATAAAGCCTAAGTCTGTATTCAGAAGTCTCCAAGAGAGAGAGAGAGAGAGGGATGGATGACTTGCGATTTTACGCACCTTTTCAAC
>OZ022499.1:81434964-81459772 GCA_963989385.1 Ctena decussata | reverse complement strand
TCATAACATCCTCTGGCACTAAAAACCGAGCCGCGACACGAGAAAACCAACAAAGTGGTTGTGCGCCCCGCGCAGATTCTGATCAGCCTGGATATCTGCCCAGTCTGCTCAGACTCTTCGCTAAGCGCTCAAAGGGTAGCTAAGGGTCTAAGCTGCCTTCGTGCGGACAGCAAAGACTCTGTTCAGACTGGGCGGATACTCAGGCTGATCTGAGTGCGCTGGGCGCACAACCACTTTGTTGGTTTTCTCGTGTCGCGGCTTAAACTCCGTTCATTAATTCTGAAACTGGGTTTTTCGCTGCTCATACTTTTATAATCTAGTCAATCCAGGTAAGACTGTGCATAGTGATAATGCTAGACTTCCGCCGATTTCTCATCAATGTGTCCTATGACTCTGCCCTTCGTAGGATGCTGGGCTAACCTGCACAAAACTGCAAATTACAGATTTTCAACCCGAGACTAAGTCCATCGGACAGGTTGGAAACGCCTTTTGATACCATATAAAGTGGTCGCTATAAATAGTTATGTGTTCGGGTGGGGTCAATATTCTAACACATGCTCTGCGCGTGCGAAATCAGTCAGCGTGACAACAAGCTTGTCATCCAGATAATTTTGTCTCAGTTTGAAATTGAATACACCGCATAAATTCACACTGGACAGGTTTTCAGTGTTTCATCATAGTATCACCACCGGCAAACAACGTCTAAACGACGTCATATCAGCGTCAGTGCGACGTAATGGTGTTCACTGGCGTTACTTTAACGCAAATATTACAGCTTTCCGCAGTATGTAATAAAGATCTAAAGTCCCAAAACATTTAGTACCAATGTTGCATTAAAACTGCAAAGTTAAATGCAAGGGACAAAAGGACCAAACCGTGCACCTTTCAAACTTATTACAGCTACCCTTTAACAGTCTATTCCCCCTTCTTATCCACACCCATCCCCACTCAAAAAAAAAACAATAAAATAATCTCCCCAACACTACCTACAACCTCCTCCCCTCAATTAGTCTATCATCCTGACTTCCATCCCTCGACATGACCCCATCCCATCTCCTTATTCAATCTACCACCCAAACCACCACCCTAGTCTCTAGACACACATCCTACAGCCCCTACCCCACCCCGCCCCCACTTCTTTTCAACAAAATATTCCCTCGATTAGTCAACCACTCCGACCTCTACCCCGCGACACGAACATATATTACGCAAGGAAGACCTTAATGTAACTACATTGTGGAACTTACGGCTTGCGCAAACAGGGTGCAGCCTGATCAGAGTCAACCGGAAGTCGAAGTCACCTCACGGAACCGAGTTGAAGTGAAAAGCTAAGACACATGTAAGAGGTTACTGTTTCGCGATTCACATGATATATTTGATTTGCGTCATGCGAAAAGGATATTAGGTCATGTGCATACTGTTAATATTCAACTGTACAGGCTGTTCATTTCTTATATCATCCAAGAATGTTTATGCAGAAATGTAGACTCTGATATGACTGCACGGTCTGAGTTTTCCCTGTTCGTACACTACAAAAGTACATTTTCACAAGCGTGTAAAATCTTTTACTTCCAAGAAACTGTATTCATAGACATTGACGTACAAAGGTGAACCCGCAAGCATGCGTGCATGCGATATTTCCTTCCGTATATACGCGAAAGCTTATCTGAGCTTTTGATATTTGCACATCTGATTGTGGTTGTGTGGAAACAGAGGCACATAACAAAGTCTCTAGCTGACGGGTTTGAGATTTTTCCTATTCGCAGATACTTTATGCCACATTTTTGCGTGAAACGTCCCCCTGAGAAAAATGATAGAAAGGAAGAAATAGATAAATGCAGGGACGTTTACGGGCCTAATTTCGCTTCTGAGTCGGATGACACAACTGTCCCGTTGTTTGTATGTATACTGCTTTTGATATTTTCTGAAGAAAATATAACACAAAAAAATACAAGTGTTCAACATATGGTAAAGAAACTGGGTCTGATTTTCATCCAGAGTTGTCAAAACTGAAAAATGTAGCTCATGTAGTAACTTGGTAATTTTTTTTTCTGTATTAAAAAGTAGCCGAACTTCAAAACGATTTTTTTTCTTATTCCTGTGACTTTGTTGGCGGAACAAAAGTTATTACCCAAATGACCAGCGTGATACCCACGTGGAGTGCATCTGAATATGTATGACTTTAGGCTGTCAATTTTCATCAAATGGTCTTAGTTTGCGGACAGGTTTTTGAAATTTGCTGTTTCGTGCATGTGACTGCAGCATTAGACGGCAGGCTAAGATACATGAGACCTTTACGAGAAATCGGCGGAAGTCAAGCTTTATCACTATGCACAGTCTTACCTGGATTGATTAGATTATAAAAGTATGAGCAGCGAAAAACCCAGTTTCAGAATTAATGAACGGAGTTTAGTCATAGTCAAACAATGATAGAAACAGGCGCCATGTGGGGTCAGAATTACCGTCAGGATCAGCTTCATTGAGTATATCCATGAGTTCATTATCAGTTGGAAATATTCCCATACTCCTGAGAACTGAACCCAAGTCAACGGTTGTGACATAACCATCGCCATCTCGATCGTATAGCCCGAATGCTGCCTTACATTCTGTAAGAAAGAAAAAAAATCTTTGAAAGGGGGTGGTTACGTACCACTGAGCCACTTGGGGAACGTCATTGCAAGAAATGCAACAACAGTAACAACAACAATAGCTTTGAAGGGTCGGTCGGGTCGGGTGCTGGTGCTGGATAACTTTCAGTGCAGGATTTTGATAATAGTAAGGCAATTTAAGGGCCTACTGTTCTTGCAGTAGGTGCGGGTGGGGATGTTTGGCTATATTTTTCTCTCGCACATCTTATCTTTTCTTTCCCACTCTCTCTAGGAGAAGGCTCGATGCAGAATGAAATACTGTCTCAAAGAGCCGTTAAATCCAAAACAACCAACAACCAGTTTGAAAAATGCGAAGCTTAGCAATTTTTTTTCAGTTAGTTTCGCGAAACCAAGTGGCGAAACCAGCTGAAACAAGAGTCTGGTAAGTTCATTATCTGGAGCAAAGTGCACCAGCTTTTTCCCATTATAACGCGTACGCATAGAAAGAAAAGTTGACAGAAAATCTTTGAGATAAGACTTCTAATAAAGGCATGGCTTTTCTGTATAACATGACTGTTTACTGATGTAGTAAGTAGTTGAAAAATAAATTACAGGATAATTTTCTAATGAAATTAGATAATGCTACAATTCCCCACCCCATCCCCACTCATCCGCCATTTCAGACACCTTGACCATTATCTGCTTTGAAACTGGATGAGGTTGCAAGAGGGGGTGTGTCTCGGGGATGATGGGGTACAAAATGGTACATAAGGGGTCATCGTCTCTTCCCGCGCAATATACAGTAGTTCAGATTATCAAAATATCATACCTGATATTTCCTGATCGGTCAGCTGCTCACCCTGAAAAAGTAAGTAAACAAACAAACCAACAAAAATTGAAGATAGAAATGGATCATATCATTATTATACACTTCTTCCTGTATAGGTGAGACTACGAAATAACGGTTCACGTATAAAAAAATTCGGTCCACCGATAAAATTTACAGGTACACCGCTAAAATTTAGCGGTGCAACTATATTTTTTTATACGTGGACCGATATTGGTAGTTTTGAACCCTTTGGTTCACCAGAAAAGCCGCCACCTCCCATTCGGAACACCGCTCGGCCAATTTCGTGAATTTCGTGAATCACGGAATTGGTCGAGCGGTGTTCCGAATGCGCCAGTTTCACTGTCATTTAAGGTGCACGGGCATACCGCTATGTTTTTCCGCCATTTGTCAAAGGGAGACAATTTTTGTACCTTCCTGTTTTCTCCCCTGGGAAACGAAACCCTTCGACATAGTGTCTACTAGAAATGATAGCCGCTACTTTAACCTCCTTCGATAGGCACGATCGAAGGAAGCTAATTTCTAGGTGTTTGCTGTAGGAACACTCTATATTTTCACTGTTGACCCCGATTGAAAAAGGGGAAAAAAACAAAATAGCAGAATTTTGCTTCCCTTGAAAGTGTATCGATGCACCTTCCTAGCGGGTACATGACGTCGAATTGACGTCGTATTAACGTCGACGTCAGAAGGACATCGTTACGACGTCATGTGGCTGCTGGATTAAGGGAGAAAATGGTATCTATAAATATTTGTAATGCTGTGGTTATATATACCCACAAATTCAAATAAAAAGTGTAAACAAATATATATTTTAAGAAAATTTTATAAAATAAAGCAGAGTTCATTACCATTCTGTATTCCACTGAGGTATGTAATTTTTTTAATTTGAGTTATTGAAGGCTGTGTAATATTATCTATTTCAATACTCGTTCATTATCAAATTATAATATAATTGTTCAACATTGTATTGTTTGTAACTTTACTAACGGGTACATTACTCCTTTGTCCGTTAAAAAAGATCTCAACCGGATTTCATATCTAAGAAACAATGGCGGTTTATTTTGTTTCACGCCGTATTTAGTTGTGTTTGTACACAGCTTTCCTCTTGACTTTTCTTTAACCCATTTATATCAATGGACCAGTCTATCCTTATCAAATGGATGAGTTCGTTTGTCAGTTAAGGGGTGTCTGGTTTATGTTATTTGTATCATTTTAATTTGTATCAATTGTATTCAAATTTAGAAGAAATACCCATTTGTCCTATGCAAATAGTGTAGACCCTGGCCAGACGCCGTGTGTTGCGTCGTCTGGTCTGGGTCTACATTGTTTGTCTATGTCCTATTGATGGGACGCTAGGAATCAATGGGTGAATTAAGGTTCCATTAACCAAATGGAAAATAATGCAGCTGTCAATGTTCCCCGCCTAAAAGGAATCCTGGAGATTAGACAGAACATCCCCACTATGCACACTGAATAAAAAATCTGAGTTTTTGAGCCAAGGCACATGTGGCGGGCGACGTGAACCTCCTGGGGTAACTCGGTACACTTTCACGGTATACAACTCTGCCATTTCCATTTTAACTCTCTTTTCAATGGGAGGTCATCCCTTAACGGATATTATTTGCTCACCAAGGGGCAAATTCTCTCCCTTAGAAGTAGAGCCCAATTTGGAAGTGCATCTCCATCCATGAAAGCAAACAGGAAGTCATAAAAGTTGTTTTCCTTTGTAAACAGGTGGAAAAACATTTGATCTTGCAATTGCTGCACAATCCCACCTGATAACAGGGGTATGATAACATAATGTGATATCATGTCACTGTAGAACTGCGCTTGCGCGAATATTATCAGGCGATACCTTTAGAAGCGATCTCTGAAGACGATTGGCTGTATGTTAACGTTGGCCATGATAACAGCGTTCAATTGGTTAAATGACGTCACCGACTTACGTCATAACGCATTCGCGACGTCAAAAAGTTCGGACAAAACTGCGATCGCTTTCAGTTTGTTTGACTCTCTTTACGCCGTAAAATCATCTAATACTAATAATGCAACGATAATTAGAAAATCATGATAGTGTCTTTTGATATCAAGTTGATTAGGCTCGACCAGAAACATGTCGGACTGGCTCGGCAAGCCTCGCCATTCCTACGCTGTTTCTGGTCTTGCCTGATAAACTTGATATCAAAAGACACTAACATGGTATTCTCTAAAAGGTTACCCATTCATCATAATATCCGTAAAAAGACATAAATTTTTGTAAACTTGAGACGGCAAGAATTGTCTTCTTTTGAAATATATTTACTTGCCTTACGTATATGGATTTCCTCCCTTTGTGAGATATTTACGGCTTTTGTCGGTTAAGGACGATAAAAAGGGGGCGATAATTCAGCAATGCCTCTCAATAGATAGTTTCGTACATATCCGTCCAGGAGATCTAATTTCCCACCCAAAGTAAAAAACTTGAGTCTCCAGTTTTGTACTTTGGTGGGAAATAAGATTCTTTAAAATAAAAAAGATGTCAAATTCCCCATACTAGAGCGTCGTCAGAAAACGCCACGCGACGAATGTTGGCACTACAGCGGGTAAATTCGGACATACCATTGCAAACAGTGAAAATCCAGATGAGACGGCTCATGATGAGCCGTCTCATCAGGATTTTCACTTTTTGCCCAGTTAATTTTGTTTAAATTCCAAACAACTGACATATAAAGGAAACAATGTCACTGTTCGAATTTACCCGCTGTCCGAATTTACCCGACTTTCCTAATAGTGGTCCTACTACAGCGTATGAGTGCCGGTATATTCATTGCTGGAACGGTGCTACAAGCTGTTGACCATTCCTTTAGTCTGAAGGGTTTTGTACCCCAGTTGATTAGACACTGCGCACATGGAACTCGTGAACATTTAAATTTTGTATATGATTTTGGTGATTTTTTTAGCTCACCTGAGCCAGCGGCTCCGGGGGAGCTTATAGGATGGTAAGGCTCCGTCGTCCGTCGTCGTCCGTCCGTCCGTCCACAATTTCAAACGACTTCTCCTCTGAAACCGCTGGGCCAATTGTAACCAAATTTCATATGCAGCCTCTAGGGGACTTAGGAACGAAAAGTTGTTCAAACGGTCCTGGTCACATGACCAACATGGCCGCCAAGCCCTTATATGGTAAAAACCTTCTCAGAATCAATAGGCCGATGGCCTTGAAACTTGGTATGTAGAATCGGGCACGTAAGTACTACCTAGATTGATCAAATTAACACCTTGGGTTGACCTTGACCTTTTTTACGGGAACGTCAAATTTGCTTTCTGTAGCGTTTATATGGGAAAATGCTAGAACATAAGATTTCTTGGAAACGGTTGAAGATTTTGACCTGAAAATTGGTATATACAGTCATCTTAATGAGTACATGAAAATTTATGCGTACAAGAGGTCAAGGTCATTCTTTGACCTTTGAACCTGGTATCTCATATTTTGACAATTTCACACATCTCCTCAAAAGCCACTGGGCCATTTGTAACCAAATTTCATATAGAGCCTCTAGGGGCTGAGGGAACGAAAATTTGTTCAAACGGTCCTAGTCACATGACATAAATGGCCGCCACGCCCATATATGGTAAAATCTTGTAAAACTCTTCTTCTCCAGAACCAATTGGCCAATGGCCTGGAAACTTGGTATGTAGCATTGGGTATGTGAGTACTACCAAGATTGTTCAAATTATGACCTTGGGTTGACCTTGACCTTTTTTACGGTAAGGTCAAATTTGCTTTCTGTAGCTTTTAAATGGGAAAATGCTAGAATATAAGATTTCTAAGAAACTGTTGAAGATTTTGACCTGTAAATTAGTATGTACAGTCATCTCAATAAGTACATGAAAATGTACGCATACAAGAGGTCACGGTCATTCGTTGACCTTTGACCCTGGTCTCATATTTTGACAATTTCACACATCTTCTCAACAGCCACGGGGCCAATTGTAACCAAATTTATATAAAGCCTCTAGGGGCTGAGGGAATGAAAACTTGTTCAAACGGTCCTAGTCACATGACCAACATGGCCACCACACAAGATTGTTCAATTTATGACCTTTGGTTGATCTTGACCTTTTTTCGGTCATGTCAAATTTGCTTTCGGTAGCTTTTATATGGGAGAATGCTAAAACATAAGATTGTTGAAGATTATTACCTGAAAATTGGTATGTACAGTCATCTTTATGAGTACATGTACATGAAAATTAATGTGTACAAGAGGTCAACATCATTCTTTGACCTTTGAACCTGGTCTCTCATATTGTGACAATTTCGCGCATCTCAAAAGCCACTGGGCTAATTGTAATTGTAATTTCACATAGAGCCTCTAGGGGCTGAGGGAACGAAAATTTGTTCAAACGGTCTGGGTCACATGACCAACATGGACACCATGCCCATATATGGTAAAAACCTTTACAAATCTTCTTATCAAAAACCAAATGATTGATGGCCTTGAAACTTGGTATATTACATTGGGTACTTGAGTACTATCATGAGTGTTCAAATGATGACCCTGGGTTGACCTTGACTTTTTTAAGGCAAGGTCAATTTTTGTGAAAATGCCTGAACATAAGAATTCATAGCAAGTTTAGAACATTTTGGCCTAAAAATTGATATATACAGTTGTCTTATTTAGTACATGGAAGATTTGCGGGTACAAGAGATCAAGGTCATTCTTTGACCTCTGGCCCATGTCTCTCATATTTTGACAATTTATGACATCTCTTCAAAAGCCACTGGGCTAATTGTAACCAAATTTCATACACAGCCTACATGGACTGAGGGAACGAAAATTTATTCAAACTGTCTAGGTCACATGACCTACATGGCCACCATACTCAGGTGAGCAATTCAGGGCCTCATCGACCTCTTGTTTATTTTAGTTACATGGCTTTATCAGCAAATCCACTATAGTTGATCGACAGCTGTGTGAGATTCGGTGCTCCGAGACATATTTGCATATATTTCACAATTTTTTTAAATCTGGCATAAAACAGAATTACAATGCACCGTTTGCGGTTGACAACTGAAAATTGCAGTTTTAAGTAAGACTTTTGGAGAAGATGAGCCTGACTTAATAACTGATTTTCATACGTTTACATTCGTCCGTTAATTACTACTAGAGAATGAGGTCTTTTATAGAGCTAAATATAAATTAAGCCTGTAGACACTTATAACGTTAATTCAAAAATCATACTGAACATTCTTTACCGACGCATTGGATTATCGATTTTGTTATCGCCCCTGTTAGACAGCCTTGTCTGTCTAATATTGGGTATCAAATTTACATAGAATTGAATACGGAATATCAATAATTTTATGTTTTTCTTACCTTTTTCAAATTATTTAAATATTTTATAACCTATATTCTGAAAGCATGATATATTACCTACACGAAGGTGTTTTCATTTTTTGAAAAAGTTAAAGTTTTCTTGCTTCCCTTGCCTTTTTAATTACATGCCTATCTTGACATATACATTCACTGGAATATTCAAAAGAATTGCGAAATTTTCCATTTTCAGTGCGTATTTCTGAAAATTTCGAGCTATACTGATTTTTTTATAACCTTATTTCTGACAGTCTTTATTCTGAGGATTAAAATGATACATCTTTTTCAAAGTTAACATTATGTCTTCATGCTTCCCCATGAGTCCAAAAACTGAAACTTTAAGAGTTTTGCCTTTTGCGGCGCTGAAAACTCAGTCGCTTCGTTTAAGAAATGCATTGCCACCGATCCTGTCAGAATTCCTTTGGATGCGTAATTTAAATAGGAACTAGCGAAACAAATTCACCAATTCAAAGGTTCGCGAAGAAAAGGAAAATGAAAAAAAAAAATAAATAAAAAAAATAAAAAATAAAAAAAAAAAATAAGTAAATGAATAAATAAACAAATGAAATAGAATAGAATAAAATCAAAAATAAGAAAAAATACATAGTTTATTATTACTGATTTTAGATTATTCTTACAAATTATCCAATTAACAATACTGCACAGGTGAGCAGGAACCATCACTCGTCCAATACCCCCTAGAATGTTCAACATGAAACGTTTCAGTAAAGCATCAGCCATTATGTGATCATATGTTGGTCAAACCTGTTGAAGACTTTTTCGGCTTTAGCCGGTTAACCATACTATTGACCTACAATTTAATTATTTCATTGGCCAATATAAATATACCCAGAATGTTGATGTAAGTAGCTTCCTTACTTTCGCTTTCTCTTTCTACTTTCAGTTTCATTTGAGTGTTGGCCTATAAACCGTGTCGTGATGAATCTAGATAAGTTGGTCCAAATTGCTTTTTGCGAAAGAACATTTCGCCTATTATGTCGCTCATGTAAAATATGAAACCAACAAAATAACATGACACAGATTGCGAAGACGAAATTAAGTAATTGTCGCTGTCTTAGTTGTTGATGTGGTATCGGAACTGCGACACTTTTAAGGTAATATGTGGGACGGTCAGCCAACCAATCCTCATTGTTATGTGCAACACAGACAGACCGGAATCAAAATTCAGCAGCATTTTTGAAATCGAAATCCCAGCACCAAAAACAAATATGCATATCAACATGCGTATCCGTACAATCTGATCAGCACATTCGATATCTTACATGTACCTGACTAATACCTATTACAATACACTAAGCCGATTATCTTTTTTTAAAGATATCTCTTGTTTTAAATGTATTTGTACAACGGGTACTAATGAAAGGGTATTGAAGCATGCAGTTCTGCTTTTTCTGTTCGTTTCTGGTATTTGTGAGTTTGGTAGAATTCAGAAACAATACAGCTATGACAGTTTACTAAATGATATATTCCTTTTTATTTCAGTTGTTAAACTTATAACCCCCTAGCGAAATTCTCTCCACCTCTCCCCATGTCCATCTGCCTCAAAACTAGTAAAATAAAGATTCTGGCCAGTAAAGAAAGGCCTAGTATACACAGCAGGTGAATATAATAGTATCTTCCCGAAATACTGTTTAGGCTATGTATAGACATGGGGTGCATATAAGGAGCCCAATATAAAATACTCCAAGTTGTTTCGATTTTTCGTATAGTTTCTTGCCAGATTTGGTCAGAATGTATTATTTAGCTCTTTGTGCGATAGATATGATGATTAATTTGATGATGCTATGAACCAAGATCGGAATATATGCTACCAAAAAGCAGTGGCCATTCTGTGAATCTATTTTAACAAAAATAACCTGGCCCCGGGGCCATAAAACTTTTTTCCCGCTCAGCTCAGATGAGCGTGAAACTTCAAACTCGTGCTAAATAAATTCTAAGCAGTTTGCAAAGGTTAATATTGTTTCTCAAATAAGTTTTACTAATCTGAATGTTCAAAACACGCCCTACTCAATACTATAAAGTTTAAGCACAATCTCAGCTGAGCATTAACACAGTTTTATAACCTAGGGGTCTGATATCTTAATCTGTAACTAGCTAATTCCACTTTACAACACTCATGCCATCTTATGTATGATAATTTATGATTTCATGGGCTTCATAGCCTTTTAGAGTTTGGAAAATAAATAAACTCTAAACTGTATCTTATTGTGAGCAAAACTAAACAACTTGTATTTTTAAAATGGTAAATTCTTTGCTGTAGCATATTCAATAGACAACTCGCTTTCGTAACCGTCGGGATACACTTTCGGGAAAAGCAACTATTCCATTTTCATTTTTGCTTCCCTACTTCATGAGAGACAACTCTTAAAGGAAAGAATTTGCATTCCTGGGAGCTTCTGGTTGTTTCACTACGTACATATGAAAATGGCAGAAAAAATATGCACCTTTTGAAAAGAGTTGCTAATGATGTATGCCTTCTGGAAGACAATGATATCTAAATGGTTTATTGCAAAAGAATTGTATACAATGTATTATGATAATATCACAGTTTCGCTGCTCGTTCACACAAACGATCATAACACTTAATGGAGTTGGTAAAAAGCCATATAGTCTTCATCTGTTATTTGCTTGTCATCATCCTCACAAACTCTGAAATGAGAGAAAACAAAGCTAATAAAAATGTATGCCTTCTACTGACTTTTCAAACTACAACAACAACAACAAAAAAAAAAAAAGAATCTACTGTAAACTGATAATAATTTAGATTGAAAATAATATACGATGAATTAAAATGTGTAAGAACAACAACATCTGCGATAAATAATAGATTTATTATTATCTATTATTATTATTATTATTATTATTCTTATTATTATTATTATTATTATCATTATTGAACTAATAGTAACTAGCGATTGTTTACGAAAGTAATCGTTTCAAAGGATCTGTTTACCTTCAAATATATACAGTCTCAGTGCATTTACTGAAAAAGCCCTATGGCAGTAATGTAGTTTAAATTCCAAATAATTACATTGAGCCACGCGACGTCACATGATTTTAATGGCGTCAAAATAAACCATGGCTCTCTAAAATCTGATTGGACGTCGCCAACGTCATGACGTCATTGACGCTGTTTCGTTGTTATTAGAAAAACTGTGTGTAAATATTTTACTGCTTCAATGTTAGCGCTTTTAAAAAAGATTTTTCATCAAGTTTTTGTTTGAAATGAATGTAAATATAAGCAATTAATTTTTCTGATGCTTATCGAATTGTAAACTATGTTTGGTCACTAGCAAAGTTTACATGAACCCCGAAGGAACATTCACTTTGCACGTGACCCTATGTAGTTTACACTTCGACAAACTTATGAAATTCATTCCTGAGTTGTATACAAAGTGTATATTACCATCGTAGTTTACCATTCCATCACCATCTAAATCAGCTTCTTTTATCATTTCGTCACATTCTTCATCCGTTAGTTTCTCGCCTAAATTCGTCATCACGTGACGTAATTCTGCAGACGTAATAAGACCATTACCATCTCTGTCGAAAGTTCTAAACGCTTGCCGAAGTTCGTCTTCGTCATCGATGCCACCAGTCGATTTCCGTGACATCATTGTCAGAAATTCTGGAAAATCTATCGTTCCGTTTCCTATAATGAGATTTTGTATATAAACGCTACTTGAATGTTAATGTTTTTTTTTCCCGCTTCATTTTTAAGAGAAAGCTGCAGTGAGTTTTTTCTCTCTCTCTCTCTCTTTCTTTTTATTTCCTTACATCTGTTATTTTTCACAAGAGCTAATAGCTCTGGACACCATTATCAGTATATTTGACCCTTAGTCTCGATGTTGGGCTGCAAGAGGATAGTTCCCCATATGCTTGCTGTCATTTTGCCAGAAGCTATATATTAGCAGAGCCACACATTTTCTAGAAAACAAGGTCTCTGTGACCTACTTTTGTTAAGTTATTCAACACACGTACTTTATTCAACAGGCGGATAGCATTTCAAGTCCTGTCCAATTTCTCACAGGAAGGCTTTGGCCAGCCCAGGCTATGGTCAGCCTTTGCATGCCAGCTAATGCCTGGTAAACGCACAATTCCATTATCATATGCAAATTAAAAATTCAAGATTCTACAAAACAAATGTCCAAATATAGCAATGGTATCGAATCATATGTGCTACATTTCATGTTTGTAAAAGATAACGGGTGGAGTTACCACAAGAGTCCTCGAAGTGGCCAGACCAAAATTTCGGTTTGGCCACTTCAAGCTGTTTTGTAATAACTCTCCACTACTTTTTATTAACTTCAACTCGGCAATTGTGCACAAATGTGCTTTACACAAATAGAATTCTTAGCAAATTCAATGTTGATTTTAGGTTGTGTGTCTGCTGGGATACAAGTCAAATGTGCTGCACTAGTAAACGAGTATTTTGGTTAATCAACTATTTGTAAAAGCTTGAATAGTCTAGTATAGTTTTCAGATAGAATGGAAAACGTTCTAAGATAATGTATGATTAAAGGTTTACCA
Source organism: Ctena decussata (assembly GCA_963989385.1). NCBI lineage: Eukaryota > Metazoa > Mollusca > Bivalvia > Lucinida > Lucinidae > Ctena > Ctena decussata. Next base: position 81,446,435 of record OZ022499.1, on the reverse strand, counting down.
TCGGCATCTACTTCGTTTATCATATCTGTTAATTCAGCCTCTGTAGGGTTTTGTCCTATAGCTCTCATGACAATACCAAGTTCTTTGGATGATATAGTCCCGTCACCATTTTTGTCAAACAAGCTAAACGCCTCTTTGAATTCTAGAAAATACATACTTTCTCGTTATCAGGAAGAATACACCACACGGACTGACTCGGTGCAAGGCCGCCGTGCGAATTAAGGATTCCTTGGGGAACGTCGTAACAAGAATTAGACAGAAAAAAAAGTAGTTGACTGCTCGGTTGTTTTGGGTTTAACTGCCCTTTGAGACAGTATTTCAGTCTATATCTGGGAGACGGCCCGATATTGACACAGTATTTCAGTCTATATCTGGGAGACGGCCTGATGTAGACTGAAATACTGTCTCAAAAGGCCGTTAAACCCAAACCAACCAACTGTAGTCAGACTAGGGCAACCAGTGGCGATGATAAATAAAAAGGATGTCATGTACAGAGAGAGCGAGAGAGAGGGGGAGAGAGAGAGTGAGTGAGGGGGGGGGGGGGTATCAAACACAACTACATGTAAATAAGGTGTTTTGTATCATTCATGTCACTTATGTTCTTGAAATCGACAAGGTAGCTCGGCATAAGTTTGAAGGGGCGTGGTGGGGGTGCGGGGAGGAATGTGTATGTAGGGAGGACGGGGTGAATAATTAATGAAATAATGAGAATAATCTGCACAGTAGAATAATACTGGCAATGAAATTCTCATGAAACAAAAAAGATAAAATGACTTTGGAAAATAATACTATCGTACCTATCACAGGAATAATATTAATGATAATTTATTTTTTTCTCCCTTATTGTCAGCGTGTTCTCAAGGAAGTCTATTAAAGCTTACCAGCAATCTGTTCCTCTGTTAGTTGTTCGCAGGATGCCTAGAGAGAGAGAGAGAGAGAGACAACGAAGAAATAAGTCAATATCAAATATGAGGAGGATGTCTTTTTTTACGCTAACAAGCACGACTCTGACCAGACACTGCGTGCATGAATAGGGGCATTTTTTCTTTAAGAGTCAAGCCCATTTTGGAAAGGTTATGTCATCCAGGGAAGCAAACAGGAAGTCACAAAAGTTGTCTCCCTTTGTAAAAACTGTCAAAAAACACTGATGTATACACCTTAAAGTTGCCAAAGAAACAGCAAGAAGGCCTACGTAGTAACGCTATGGTAATGGAGAAATACAGCATGACCCAGACCATGTATGCCCTTGCAGCGCGCATTCGCAAGTCTAATCGTAATAGGAAATTGGACATCCGAAATCGAAGCTTTATCAAACAGCTTTCTCTCTCTCTCTCTCTCTCTCTCTCTCTCTCTCTCTCTCTCTCTCTCTCCCAAATGTGGCTAACTATTTTGCATGAGAAGTATTTTGCATGCAAGTGTAATGGTAGTAAGAAATTGGACATCTGAAATGGAAGTTTTATCAAACAGCTTTATTTTTGTCGGCACAGCCGAGTATAATTTCACTTTTGTTCCACATTTCACAAGATTTCATTGGTCAAATAACGCGTATGTCAAAATTTAGCCAATAATATCAAAGGTCAATGGATATTTAATCTTCGTTTTTCCCCGTTGTATTGCACTGCGTGAATACTAGCACTCTGTCAGACGTTAATTCAAGATGCTTCTCTTGTTTATGAATTTACAATATAAATTTCATCGAAAGTAGACGCAGATATTCAAAACTTTTTTCAGTGTAGATCTACTTTCGATTTCTATTTTCGGTTTGATACATACAAACAAACACTGCATCACGTTGGTAACTGTTTTGGAATCAGGTCAATCTCAAGTTGGCCGTGGTCCATTTTGGAATTCCAAATTGGACAGCTCAATCTTGAGATATTTCATTGTCGCTACCTAGTGTCAAAATTATGGTTGCTGGTGCCTACCAACATAGCTCACTTGAGTCATATTCATGAAAGTTATTGTTAACTCTTCACCTTGAGACATATTACAAACACACTGTCATTTAATCTGCGCCGATTATCTTTTTTTTAAAGATTTTCCTTGTCTCAAATGTGCCTAACTATTTTGCATGAGAAGTATTTTGCATGCAAGTCTAATGGTAGTAAGAAATAGGACATCTGAAATGGAAATTTTATCAAACAGTTTTTTTTCTCTCTCAAATATAAGTAACTATTTTGCATGAGAATTACAATTACGTTTTAACAGTTTCTAATATAAAGCTAATTACCACTAGATAAAAAATACAGTTAAAAATTAAAACTATATATGTCTATTATAAATTGAGCAAACTTACCATTATGACCGTCCTAACTACATGTACACGCGTTAATTGATTTTTCAAAAATATGTATACTGATTTATTTTATCTTTATTTTATCATGCTGCCATTGTTGTCAATAAGTTCATTGTTTCTTTATGTTTTATTTATGTTGTTAAACTGTTGCATATCCATTGTCTTTAAATCGCATTTGCACGTGTTGAAATTTATTTTTCTCAGTGCAATGTACTTTATTTTTCACTGTAACGCGGTAATAGTTGAATTATCCTTTTAAGAAATGTGTCTATATTTTTTAATTTTCTTTAGTTTCTGAAATATTTGAGGATGTCATTGTAAAACAATGTTTAGGCTTTAAAAATAGAATTCTCTCTCTCTCTCTCTCTCTCTCTCTCTCTCTCTCTCTCTACACACACACAATTCTTTAAACGCTGCAACATGAAAAATAGGATTAGAACGAATAAGATCTTCTCCTCAAAGGAGGCTTGCTACATATAACAACAGTGAAGAGTCAGATCAGACTGCGATCAGCGCAGTTAAACCGAGTTCTTTTTTTGCATCACCATACTTCAGGCTGTAAAATAATCCTGTAGATGCTTCGCCATAGACCTGGCAGCTGGTTGACAGAACCTGTACAATAAAAGTGTTCTAAAACCTTGCATGAATTAAGAATTGAAATATTACTTTATTATGTTCATCGGATGCACTGTAAAAAATTTCCGCTTGCTGGGATAAGGCCACAGTCTATGGGTACGAAACGATATCAGGCAAATTACATGTACCTCAGTGTATGTTGTGTTTTGCGTGCACATGTACAGTTTTTGCCGGTTTGATAAGGCGGACACCACAGCCGACGTTTAGCGACACTGCAAGTAAGTAAGTAATGTCTTTATTTAGTGAGGGTAACTCGGTTGGCGAGGCCAATCTTCCCCGAGGTCCTCAAGAACACATACATATACAACAATTGTAAGACACAAAAAAGAATATGGATACAATAACATGATACTATGAACGGGTAATAATCATGGAATTATGTTATATTCGATAGTTAGCTGAATGTGTAATGTGACTATGAAAACTTCTGAGCAACATAAATAGAAATGATTGAAATTCTGAAATGGCGGTGCCGGGGTGGAGGCAACAGTAACGAAATAATCATTTCAGCATGTTTGTTCACCTTTCATCCAGTTTGAGCAGTTGTTTGTAAAAGATTCAATGGTATCCATTTTTTTATTCTCAGAGGAATGCTGTTCCAAACAAGAGCGCTAGAATATGAAAAAGTTGAAATTAGGTTTAGGAATAAGGAAGTTTCTGTTAGACACAAATCGTAAATTTAGATGCGTATTACTGATGTCATTATCATTACTTCTCAAATTAAACAATTCTGTTAGGTAGACAGGAGCAACATTATTGGCTATCTTATACATAAGTTTGGTTTTGTGCAAAACTGAATTTCTTCAAATGATAGAATATTCAGTTGATTACGAGAATCTTCAAGTGGGGATCGAACCTGCGATCCCAAAGTCTACAGTGAATACTGGATACACTGATCAGCCAGGCCCGTATCCAGACCACCACGTACTGGTGGGGCTCTGGATAACTGGTGGGGATGTTAAGTGCCGAGATGTATGTATGTGTGTGTGGGTGTGTGTGGGTGTGGGTGTGTGGGTGTGTGTGGGTGGGGGGGGGCTTGACAATATATGACATAATTAGGGATCAATTTTATGAGAAATTTTGCTAATGTCTTCTTTTCTTTGAAATATATGTTGTGATATCTCATTGCAATCGCCTCACCGAGGCGATTCTAATGAGAGGCCACGGCATAGTTTTTAATCTAACCAGTCCCAGGTGGCGGGGCTCAAGCCCCAAAGCCCACCCCCTGGATCCGGGCCTGGATCAGCTTTGGTAAGTGTGGAATCTGGTAATATGTTTATAAATGCAGTATGTCTCAGTAAAGTGTGAGGCATCAGATGAAAATGAGACTTACCATTAAATATTTACATGATCTGGCTGCATCAGTTCTGACTGATCAGCGCCTATTTTTTCACGTTTTAGATGTTTGACAGAATTCATATATGGTATACGCGATAAGGGAAGAATCTGCGTAGGCTGCATGGATGCGCATGATGAACTGGTTGACTCCAACTTGCATTGGTCGTGACATTTGACTTGCCTTACTCATAATTTGGATAATTTGCCATGATTTTGAATACACAAAATGTGACATTAATCAGATGTGAATGCGTGACTTCTTTAAAACCTGCTCACAGCTATCATCTTTAATCCTTTAAACCTATTTTGGCAATTAAAATATAAACTAACATGAAACCTGTTTTTACTCGGCAAAACTGCGAGCCTGCCTGTCATAAGAAGAATTATATTTTCGCCGAAACTATAGGGGCGGCGGTCGCCTCCCCTGCCGCCCCTGTTCAGACGCCCATGTTAAGTGTCAAGTGATGTAACAAAATAATATGTCATAGCAGTGACCCATATATATAGGTCACTGGTCATAGTGATATCACAAAATCGTCAAAGTTTTTGGTATATCACAAATTCGACTTTACGATATTACAAAAAAGGGAATTTAGATCTATAGGAAAATCGGCAGACACTTATAATGTAACCGCAGAACATTTATCATATGGAGCCGACAAGATTGTTCCAGTACTAACTGAGCTGCTAAACAGAATGTTCCAGCTGGGTATTGTTCCGGATTCACTGAAAGTAGGAGTTCTGACTCCAATTTATAAGCGGAAAGGATCCCATTTAGAATCCAAGAACTATCGTGGAATTACAGTTACACCAGTATTGTCAAAAGTCCTTGAAACCATCCTGAGGGAGAGGATCAAACCAACTATTTTAGAGCAACAAAACAAGCTACAGAGAGGATTTACCGAGTCATCATCCCCCATGAACTGTTCTTTAATACTTGAGGAGAGTATCCGTGAAAGCATGGACAATAATCAACCTACCTATATAGCATTTCTAGATGCTAAATCAGCATTCGATGTGGTTAGTCATACAAGTCTCCTTCGCAAGCTCTACCATATGGGAATAGATGGACAGTGTTGGAATCTTATAGATAGTCTACACAGCAAAGCTGAAACAGTAGTAAAATGGGGAGACCAACTTTCAGACAGTTTTTCAATCCACCAAGGAGTGAGGCAGGGCGGAATATTAAGCACTGATATGTACAAGGTCTACAACAACAAGCTGCTCGATCGACTTGAGTCAACCATGCTTGGTGTCAACATAGGAGGTATAAATTGTGTAGCTCCTACATGTGCTGATGATACAACCCTGGTGAGTGTGAATCGCAGTGCCTTGCAAACGCTTCTAGGTATAGCAGTGGACTACAGCACCATGGAGCACTACCTTCTTCAACCAGTAAAGAGTGTTGTGCTTAGTGTACCAGCCCCCCGGAGGAGGAATAAGGTAGAAGATGTATACCAATGGACATTGAAAGGGGAACCGATGCCAAATGTCTCCGAGACTATGCACATGGGGATAATGCGATCCGTAGATACAGAGCAGTCTGCAACTAAGGAGAACATACAAAAAGCTAGGAGAACCCTTTATAGCTTAATGTCCTCTGGCTTGCATGGAGAAAATGGACTTGACCCAGAATCAGCTATCCATCTTATGCAGACATATGTAATACCGGTGCTGGTGTACGGCATGGAAGTGGTGTTACCAAAACGGAAATATATGGATATGCTTGAAAAATTCAATAAAAAATTCCTAAAGCTAATATTGTCATTACCAGTTAATACAGCTGATCCTGCAGTGTATGTGCTTAGTGGCACGTTACCAGTTGAGGGGATTATACATAAGCGTGTATTAACGTTTTTTGGGAACATATCTCGATTACCCAAATCATCAATTGAGCATCAACTAGCGGTTAGGCAGCTTAGCGTGAAGTCGTGCGACAGTCACAGTTGGTTCATTGCTGTGAAGGAAATCTTCTTAAAGTACGAATTGCCAGACCCATATGATCTGTTGGACATTCCACCATCTAAATTCCATTGGAAAAAAGTCGTGAATGAGCATGTAAACAGACATTGGGAAAAACACATTAAAGAAAGTGCTGTACTCTATACAAGTCTTAAGTTCCTTAACGTCAGTGAATTTTCATGTGGCAAGAGACATCCACTGCTTAGAACATTGGGTAACATCAGGGAAGTTCCACGTATTAGTACAAAACTAAAGTTAGTGACTGGTACCTATATACTACAAACGAACCGGGCAACGTTCAATCAAAATCAAGTTAATCCAGTGTGTCTTTTGTGTCACCGAGAGAATGAGACTGTCGAACATTTCCTGCTTAACTGTCCTGCTTTGGCTAGTCTTAGAAACCCTCTTATAGACACTATATTATCTCTGTGTGCTGGTGTGTACTCACCTACTAACAGTTCAGTTAGCTTCCTGCAGCTAATATTAGACCATAGTGCATTAACAACCAGCCTGAATGCTAGTGATGGTGAACAATGGCGAAGCATTGAATTCCACTGTAGACGTCTATGTCACATTTTACACTGCGAGAGGTACAAGTTGCTGTCTCTGGTACCAAGGCGCCGGAGGAAAAATAAACAATGAACTGTTTTTTAATCGAGGCAATCCGTCCCACACATTGCGCCTACTAATATGGTTTTATAAAAGTTTTAGACTGTAAATAGAGATAGCCTAACGTGTAAATAGAGTGGTGGATGTGAAAACCATTTTAAACCTGGTGTTTTAAAAACTTTGAAGTATTCTTACTCCGTGAGGAGGTGTGCCGAGACGGGCAGAATCTATGACAACAACAACAACAATATAGTAAAAACGGCACCTTATATTTATAACACGTAAGTGATCAGAAGCCGAAATTCCTTTCTACGGGGTTGAGGCAGAATCTATCTATCTATCGATCGATCGATCGACTTTCTATCGATCGATTGATCGATAGATAGAAATTCCATGCCGGACTATTTCATAATGAGTTTCGTTTGCCTTAACACCGGTCATTTTCTCGTGTCGACACAGGTTGATGCAACGTTCCGAAATTAAAAAGAAAACCGTTGAATTTGAACATGTCTGTCATCGTTTCGATTGATAAGAACAAACCAGCAGTCGGTAATTCAAGCTTAATTAATATTTTGCCACCTTTAACAAGATTTGTCCAAGGGTAGAGAATAATATCGACTAATTACTAGCGGTACATCTGTGTGAAGGGTATTCGGACAGAGCTAAAATTCGTACGGCATAATACGGAAGGTATATTATGCCTTTGGCATTTGAGAGATTACAGAAATAGGCATTCTGACTGAATGCAGTACTATAGCCTTTTGATAGCCATAGCATATTTTAGGTAATTGGGATACCTGTCAACTTTTGGAAAATCTCATGGGGGAGAAAGCGTGAAAATGACCATTTCAGCAGACTTTTTCAGCATACTGCACACGCTGAAAAAGTCATGACAATTTTCATGGGGGAGATATTTGGAAATTTTATACTATTTAAAAGAAAAATTCTTAAAATTCAATCAAAAAATAGGGAGATGGCCTTAAAATAGTGAGATTTTGCCATTTTTGGCAAAGGAGGGAGGGAGAGTGGGAGTACCATCAAAAATAGGGAGACTCCCTATTTATGGGGGAGAGTTGACAGGTATGGTAATTGGATAGAAAAGTAAGAAGAATCGGGATAGTTTAAAGACAGAGGAAAGTTGGAAAAGTTTTGACCAGCCACGTTTTAGCCCCTTCATCTCAGTCCAACCCGGCTACGGTGGCCGCTAAGGGGCATGAGCCCCCCACCGGCACAGCTCGAAGAATCAGCAGGAAGCAGAATCACGCAGACAGTCTCGGCAGGAAGCCATTTTTTGAGGACATTGGTCTCTGCAGGAAGCAAGAGTTAGCGGACAGTCTCAGCAGAAGCCAAATATGACGGACAGTCTCTGCAGGAAGCGAAAATTGGCGGAATCAATTATACCCTGTGTAGATTAAACCCAATTCATGATTGAACCAAATATATAAACCCATTCAAGGGTGCTGACATATTTATTCATCTAACTAATTGCTTATATCAATACAGACATATAAACAAAGGATAAATATGATGGTCACTCAATAGCTATCTAAAGATTGTTCAGTAAGTAATCCAAAAAGACTACAACCCTGACCAGATTGCCCTTTAGGAGCAGTATGATCCGGATCTGCTATTTGCTCATATCTGTCAGATGTTTAGAACGTTTATGTTAACATGGCCCCGAGGTTATAAAACTTTTTTCGTGCTCAACTCAGCTGAGCATGGAATTTCCTCTGCTGATAAATATGAAAATGCCAACTAATGTTGGCATTTTCATATTCATAAGCAGAGAATATTTCATACTCTGCTAACTGAGCAAGAAACCAACTGTACTCATCAGTAATTTGCTATTTATTAGCGGGTAAAATTTCATGCTCAGCTGAGTTGAGCATGAAAAAAGTTTTATAACCTCGGGGCATGATTGTGACCTTGTATTTACAGCTGCTTTGTTGTGTGCTGAGTATCTCAGACCTACTTGTGGGGACCTCTCTTGTCAGATAGGCATAGCCAATGAAGTGGCAGTGAACAAGTAAGTCTTGTATCTACTGTATGTATGTATTTGGTTATAACATGGGGGTTTCTATTCCAAAACAATCACAAAATATCTAGATCCATCTTGCAACTTTCCAAATCAATCTCAAAAAATCTAGATCCAGCTTATAAGACTGGGATTGTTTTGGATCAGAAAAATCCATCTCATAGCTGAATTACAACCAACTGAATTATTTGGGGTAATTTTGGATCAGAAACCTTTATCATATGAGCCGCAACACAATAAAACCAACAAAGTGGCGTGTGGGCCCAGCAAAGACTCAGATCAGCCATGACATCTGCCCGGTCTGATCAGAGTCTTCACTGGGTGCTTAAGGTGTATCTTAGGATCTAAGCTACCTCCACACAGACAGTGAAGACTCCGATCAGACTGGGCAGATGCCAAGGCTGATCTGAGTCTTTACTGGGCTGATCTGAGTCTTTACTGGGTGCACATGCCACTTTGTTGGTTTTGTTGTGTCACGGCTCATATAGCTGAATAAACACAATAACGTGACAGCTGTTTCAGCAAGCAATGAAGACCCAGCTCAGACTGTTTCTAGAGAGTGGTGAGATCAGAGTCTGCACTGTTTAATAGCAGTGTTCACAGGGTCTAATCGATTCCGCCAATTTTCGCTTCCTGCAGAGACTGTCCATCATATTTGGCTATCACCGAGACTGTCCGCGAACTCTTGCTCCCTGCCGAGACTACTGTACTCGAAAAATGGCTGCCTGCCGAGACTGTCCGCGTGATTCTGCTTCCTGTCGAGAGCCTCGGCAGGAAGCAGAATCACGCAGACAGTCTCTGCAGGAAGCCATATATTATGCAGTGAAGTCTTGGCATGAAGCAAGTGTTTGCAGACAGTCTCGGCGGAAGCCAAATATGATGTACAGTCTCTGCAGGAAGCGAAAATTAGCGGAATCGATCATACCCTCTGGTGTTTGAGGATCCCTTCTTTTCAAAATTGAGGTGTATGGTTACACCTATGTATTTCTGCCATTTTGACAAAGGGAAACAACTCATCATTGTCATTAACACTGGGTAGCACATCAAATGTATTTATTGGTCCAAACACTGCTTCATCCGGGTATGTTTGTTTCAAAATGAAATGAAAATGTTAACTTTGAAAATTTTATCTGTCTTTGCATGCCATTTTGGGAATATCTATGCCTTTGTGCTAGAAGACCTTTGCGAATCTTATTATTATTCTATGCATTGATAAAGGATATAATCGTTTTGCAACAGTTTCTTATTACCAGAATGAAACTTACCAGTCCTGAAGTTACACAGAACAAATATGCTTATGTCTTGATTAGCCTATGTTTAGATGACACCATGCCAACATCTTATTTCAGGACAACCCTGTTCACCAATACAGCCTCAATCTGTAGATACCTGGGACGTCTCTATCCAGCAGCAGGTCTGGTTGGAGGAACCATCCTCGAACGGACAGAGGTAATATTTATTCCGCTGCTTTCAAAGAAATTGAGGGAGAGGTATTGGTTTTTTTGCTTGCCAGAGTTATGCCCCTTTTCCATTTTAGGGATATCATTTTACCTCATGTGCATGTCAGCGCACAGGTAAACGAGAAACATTTAAAGCAATCTGTGTATATATATATGAGTATTTTTGGTGTAGCTTATGTCTGTGGCAGTGCACAGATAGGTGAGAAACAGCTGTTTGAGCACATGAGTTTTTCTAGCGTACCTATAGCTTATGACAGGTAGGCGAGAAGACTTCTTGTTTGATATTACAGTCGAACTTCCATGGTTCGAACTCGCTGGGACCACCCAAAAAAGTTCGAGCGATCGGTAGTTCGAGCCATTGAAGACCAACTCACAAGGTCCAGCCGTATGTATTATGCTTTTTTATCATAGCAAGATTGACTTCCTGGTTATTGATCGTTCATAATTTAAGCCACTTGGTGCCAGCAGAAATCTCCGACTTGGGTATCCCCCATGGCCGGGTTGTTCACCAGATTGCTCGGAAGCTGACGTACTGACATGACTGCAGGAGTGAATGATGGGCCCTAATGTTGTTACGTATTTAAAGGCAAAGACGTAAATTTTGGCATGTTTTACTCAATAGGGGTGTGAAATTTTAATTGAAGAAAAATATTTTACCATCTTTAATTTTCATATGCCGCCTCATTAGCCCAGGGTGATAATACCCATTTAAATAGATAAGACCAAGCTAAACAATCAGCTTAAATTGTCATTGATCAGCTTAAATTGCCATTAATCGATTGACGGGCGGCTTTAATTGAGCTCGCGCCAATCAAGTATACCTGTGGTTTCGGCAAACGCTTTGTCAATATCAAAGCATCTTATGACAATGATCAAACGTCTGAGTGACCGTTTTTGAAAGGTAATTAGTGCGAGCCATCGGTGGGTTTTTACATAGAAAATGTACCCTAGGGACCGGGTTTGGGGTTCGAGCCATCGTAGTTCGAGCCAAAGGTCGCATGTTAAGTTAAAAGGAATGGGAGTTTTGCCGGGACTGGAAAGTCAGTTCGACAGAAGCATGGCGTTCTAGCCTTCCGAGTTCGAGCCAGTGAAGTTCGACTGTATTTCTTCATGCTTCATAAAAGCCTATGTTAAG